>ML783361.1:751709-769438 GCA_009831015.1 Picea engelmannii | reverse complement strand
ACTCTCATCACCTTCACAATGAGGAGTCTCAGACGACACAAAGAGAAACAACATTGATCTTTGATGTCATTGACCCCCATAACATTCGACTTCAACAAAATCTCATGTTACGGTGGGTCTTACTATGCGACTATTGCAGTTGTTTTATATACCATCCGAAGACCTATGAATTTGTTAGGCCATCAATGCCTACGACTCATCAACACTTCTTATATGCATCCTTGCCTCTTTTCAGAGTATGTTCACCATCATAAATGTCATCTGTTGTTATCAAACCACCCCAGAGGGCGCTGTAGTTATATACATCAACATACCACCTCAGTTACTGTCTTACATTTTGAGTTACATGACACAAGCATGGGGCATGCCCGCCTCGTTTGTATACAGATTTCAGTTTCTCTCCCTATAGAAATATTTGGGTCCCACGGTTTTCCCTCTCCCTCCGACGGATCTCTCTTGTAGTTCCTATCAACACTCTGCCTTATAATGGTACTCTCAGATGTATTTTGGCTATACGTATGCTCCTAACCTCACACATCAGGGGGGCATCTGTTATCACTGAAATTTCGTCCACAACATTGCACGGAAATGATTACAAAAATAGAGCAATTCCAAACAACCATTAGTTCACCTGCAACACCAAAACTGCATTTCCAAGAGGCAAAAACTATACAACTGGGAAAAAATTTAAATGCGCTAAGTCACTAAAGGAAGCACATGAAAAATGAACAGGCCAAAGAAGCTCGAAAAATGCACAATGCACAATATGCGTGACTGTGTACGAGAAAAGCCATGCACCCTTGTGAACGATGCATTTATGTTTCTTGTCATCCCCTCAACCACTTATGGACCATCTCCTAACTTTATTTGACCCTTAGATCTTAGATGAATCTGAATGGGGGGATGGTCAAGGACCAAAGCGTGCCCTAAAGGGCCCCTTGTTCACACTAAGAACTTGTTGAATATTTCCTTGAATACATGTTATAAATGGAGGCCATGGGTGCACTAAAAATTTAAGAATTTCATAGTATTGTTATGCTGCCTCAATCCTCCCTTGAGAATCCTCTTTTCTCCTTGGAGCATTCTAGCAACATTCCAATAGGCCATTCCACTCACCTCTTGAGGGAATAAGCATTGATTTCTTCATCATTTTCTTTCTTTTTAACCATTGTAAGAAGAGATGTCGATTAGGGAACTCAAGAGCCCTCCCAAGGAGGAAGAGGGGACCCATAAGTCCTCCTTTCTCTACGGTGTTTTGGCAACTAATATAGTTATCCATTGGTGGCATAATCTTGGTCATTTGGTTGATTGTTTTTGGTTCAAAGTTTCTTATGCATTCTAGTTTTATTTCCTTAGTTGCTTTTAGTTTATTTACTTGTTTATTTCATGTGCTTGGATTGTTTAACTCTTGCACTAACCTCTTTCCTGTCTAGCAGGCCCAACTCGACATGCAAGTGCCCTTGTTTTTCTCACCCAAGTGACGAAACAAACACAACAAAAGTAACAATAAAGAACAAGTATCCTTTGCCAATGATAGATTACCTCTTTGATCATATGAGGGGCACACACATATTTTCAAAGATTGATCTCAGATTTGTATATCACCAATTGAGAATTAACGAAGAAGACATCAACAAAACCTCCTTTAGAATGAGATACAAACATCACAAGTTCACAGTGGTGCCATTTGGTTTGTCAAATGCACCAACTGTCTTCATGTGTTTGATGAATGGAGTTTTCAAAGATTACTTAGATAAGTTTGTCAATGCATTTCTGGATGACATACTTATTTACTCAAATTCTGAAGAAGAGCATACGAAACAATTGCAAATGGTGTTACATGTATTGAGGGAGCATAAACTATATGCAAAGTTGAGCAAGTTCTCATTTTACTAGCAACATATTCATTATTTGGGTCATATCATTTCCAAGGAAGGAATAACTGTGGATCCGAAAAAGATAAAATCCATTGAGGAATGACCAACCCCAATAAATGTCACAGAGGTGAGGTCCTTCATGGGACTTGTAGGTTATTACATAAGGTTTATTGAAGGATTCTCAAAGATTGTGTATCCAATAACATCCTTGCAAAATAAAGGTGTGCGATTTGAATGGACTCCGGATTGTGCAAGGAGTTTTGAACACTTGAAGAGTTTGTTTACAAGTGCGCCAATTTTGAGAATTGCTCATTCAGATGTAGACTTCGTTATGTGAATAGATGCATGGAAGGAAGGGATTGATGGAGTCCTTAGTTATAATGGGCAAGTGATATGATACAAATCAAGAAATTTAAAAGAGAATGAAAGAATCTATGCTACTCATGACTTAGAATTGGAAACCATAGTGCATGCCTTGAACATGTGGTGGCACTATCTCATGGGTAAAATATTTGAGTTGAGAACAAACCATAGTGGTCTAAAGTATTTGTTTGGAAAACCAAGTTTAAATGCTAGACAAAGCAGGTGGTTAGAATTCCTTAGTGAGTATGACTTTGATTTCAAGCATATTAGAGGAAAATAAAACAAGGTGGTTGAAACACTCAACAGGAGGGTGCACGAAATGCATGCTACAACCATTAGCATGTACAAATCAGATTTGTGTGACATAATTTTAGAGGTTTCTAAATTAGATCAGTGCTATGTGGACATAAAGGAGAATTTACAATAGGGTATTTCACAACAAAAATTTGAATTTTATGAGCTAAAAGGGGATGGAATCCTCATGTGTAGACACATAGTCTATGTGCTAAATGTTCAGGAGTTGAAAAATTTGTTGTTGGAGATGCATAAATTTCCTTATGTAGGAAATCCAGGATACCAGGAGACAATCACAACGGTAAAAAAATAATACTATTGGCTATGCATGAAAAAGGAGGTTGCTGATTTTATTGTTAAATGCCTTGAGTGTCAAAAGGTCAAGGCTGAGCACAAACATCCAACTAGTTTACTAAAACCTTTTCCCATTCCTGAGTTGAAGTGGGAAGTTGTAATTATGGTTTTCATTACTAATATGCATAGGAATACTAAGCAACATTATTATATTATGATAGTGGTGGACAAGCTTACTAAAACTCTACATTTTATTCCAGTGAAGTCAACGCAAAAGACAACCAACATTGCTGAAATATACATATGAGAAATTGCTAAACTACATGGTGTACCTAAGACAATTATGTCTGGCAGAGATTCCAAGTTCACATTGAACTTTTGGAATGGCTATTCAAAATATTTGGGATAAACCTGAACTTTAGCACAACATATCACCCTAAGAAATATGGACAAACAAAGAGGGTAAATCAGGTGATTGAAGATATGCTCATGATGTATGTGATGGATAAACCATCAAAATGGGAAGACTACCTTCACCTGTTAGAGTTTGCTTACAAAAATGGGTATGAAACATCTTTAAATATGAGCTCATTTGAGGCACTTTATGGTGGAAAGTGAAACACACTAGTGAGTTAGGACAACCCAAGAGACCACATAGTGGTTGGGCCAAATCTGCTCCGGGAAATGGAGGAGCAGATGGTAAAGATAAGGAAAAATTTAGAGGCTTCCCAAGATAGGCATAAAATCTACAAATATAAAGGCATAACCCACAGATAGTTTAAAATGGGTGACCACGTGTTCTTGAAAGTAAAATCCAAACACATGTCCCTGAAGTTGGGAAATTGTTCTAAGTTGGAAACACACTACTGTGGGCCATTTGAAATCCTATAGAGGATTGGTCCTGTTGCATATATGTTTTCATTTCCTGCATCCTTGTGAATTCATAATGTTTTCCATGTTTCATTGCTTAAAAATTACGTACTTGATGTGAATCATATTATTGATTGGAATGTGATTCAGGTGGAGCCAAAAGGTGATTTATGAGTGTGACTGGTTTGCATATTGGATTAGAAAATCAAACAACTCCATAATCGAGCCATGGAGCTAGTAAATACCCAAATGACCTGGTACGGTCCTGAGGATGCAACTTGGGAGTGCAAGGATGCTATGCAAGCATAGTATCTACATCTTTTTGAAGATTTTTAAAATTTGTATGTACATGTGTATATAATGCACCGAGGATAGTGCATAAATAAGGGGGATGAGAATGTAATGTCCCTAATTTGTACCCGATTTTTAATTGTACATATAGGATGGTGGGCCATTGGTACCAATTGTAAATTTAAATGTACATATAGGCTAGTGAGCCATTGGAACCAGGTTTTGGTTTTGCGCGCACCTGAGTAGTGCACGGGGATTGCTATCAAGGAAAAGGTGTGCACATTTCACAGTGTTGCGCACACATGGGTAAGTGCACGTGGTTGCACATCAAGTGAAGCGTGCACACATTCCATAGTGTTTCATGACTCCATGATTACCTCGAAGTGCACATCGAACCAAGTTATATATATATATATATTGAGCCGGGATGAAAATAGGCCAGTGCACCTATCCTTGTAAAATGTAATCACTCTCAAACTATTAATAATATCAAATCACTACGCACAGACATATTAGATGAACAAATATGGAGGGATAACTCCATCGAAAAAGGGAAAAAGGGGGGACTTAAGTCCAAGGGAATATTTATTTAATATTTATGAAAAGTATAATTATGGATATTTATTTATCTTAAGTTCTCGAGGGATGGGAACAAGTCACCATGTGGAAAAAATTATTTCTAAAAGTGACAAGTGTCCAATTCAAGGCATGCAATATATATTGCTAGACTTAGTGTATTTTGGGGGATTTTCATTCATTTCTCATGGGAGGAAGGGGTCAAAGCATTTGAAAAAGGACGACCATTGCCTTATCTACATAAACGAGTTTGTAAAGGGGGTTTTCCACTCTATAACTAGATTATTTTCTATCAAAGAGGAGGGGTTTCAAGCTTGTGAGAATTATCTCCAGGTGAGAGTTTTGCTAGGAATTGTTTCCTGGTGTACTAGGCATTAGTTGCAGGGCTCTGAGACCTCCTATCCAACCTGTTTCTGAAGCCTTGGAAGGGAAGTGGGGTAGTCAAGGGACTATTGAGCAGAGAAAGGACACACCTCCTTGGGTGGGATAGACATGTGGGGAGTGAGAGACTATAGGCTAGTTGCAGCAGTGGCACCTTGGACTGAACAATTCTGTTGATTATCAAACCTTAGCCTAAAATTAGGAACCCTTTTTCGTTGGTGGAGTTTAAGCCCTAGCTAAGGGGTGACCTATTGATGAAATTAGATGAACAAAAGAGTCTATGGCTGGGAGGAATGTCTGAGATCTATGCATAGTTGGTGATTTTTCATAAAATATAAGTGTTCTTTATGTGTTTGTCTTAGTTATTGTGTGCTTAATTATCTATGTTTAATATGGGTTTAATTCTTGTATGATGTTGCATATAAGTAATTGGTGTTATTTTGTATAATGCTGCTTGCACATGTATGTGTGGTGTTGATATTCAATATTTGTAGTCATACATGTTGAGTATGACAATTTTTGTTAGTTATTCTTGTTAAGTTAACCTTACAATAATGGTCATGGGTCTTCGAGGTGAGGTGAGAATTACCATGTGTGTAGGGAAATACTTCATGCACACAAGAGGCTGGATTCGTTTGTGTGCATAGGGAAGCAATCCACGTGCACGAGGAAAATATAATTTCTGTATGATGCTAGTGTGGTTGCACGTGTAGTACTGATCACATGTTCAAAATGGTTTACACCATAGTTACCAAGTTCAAATTCAAATTCAAATTCGAGTTCGATTCGATATGATAAAAATTTGAATAAAAAATTTTCAATTCAGAAAAAATTCGATAGTTAACATCTTAAAAACTTAGATATATATACTTCTCTTCCTACATTGACTATGTATTTTGCTCAATTTTTTCCTCATTCAATTTGGAATTTGAATAAATTTGAATAACTCTGGATAATGTAACCTCTTATAAGTACAATTCACTAAAACAATCAATGCTCATTTGTTCCCTCCCTTCCCTCAAAAACCCCTGGTAATTTCAAAAATTATTTATCCAAGATCCCTCACCATATCATGATTAATAGATGTGTATTTAGAAAATGTTCTCCAAGCTATTGGAGAGACGGATTAAAATTCATTGGAATAAGAAAAATACTCATCAAGGGGATAAGATCATTGAAGAGTATAAATATTGGAAGTACAATGTAGAGAAGAACAAGACAATTATTATTTTTTCCAACATTTTCCACTTTTTAAACATTCCAATCAACGTCTCTCTCTAAAACATGGCTCACAATAGTTTATAAGAACACAACAACATCGAATACCTGATCACATTTCACATACTCCTTCTAGCATTGTACAATATCTACTTGTCCCATCCCTTTCCAATGAAGTCAAGCCACAAAGAGAAGACTAGTTTACTTGATATTTCTTTGCTATGTAGGAAGAATAAAAGTTTCATATGCCACATGAAGTAAACAATCAAATATTTTAATTTTAAAATGCCCAAATATCAAATGTTATCTCTCATATTTTGGACATTGTTTTTGGATGGCGTTCCTGAAAGGCCATTGTTGATTTAGAGGGATGACTCCATCCTGTATTTATGAATCCATCCTGGCTTCCTGCACGCGATCCCACATCTATTTTTTAATTTGTGTGTTCAGGTAGGTACACTCCAAATTTGGAGTAACAACCAACAAGCAAGGGATTCTTAAAAGTGAGTGCAAGTGGTGGGTGATATTAGTATGTGCTAGCCCTCAACTTAAAGGATCTATTGCAGTTGGTATTCCAGGTGATGGAAATGGGGATGGGACAAACCTTACCATGAATGTAAGTGAATATCTTTGGGGACATGCCAGAGTGGGAAAGAGAGCCTAAGATATATGATTCGTTCATTAGGGGAAAATCCATAATTTTCAGAGATTGAATTGATCATCAATTTTCTTTTTATGTCTGATATGCTCGTCGCACATGTTCTCTGATTGTGTAAGGGATATTTTCTACCATGGTGCTAAAATGATTGTGAGGATATAGGTTCACCCTTAGGTGGCTGCTTTGACAACATATGATTCACCAGTTTAAGGGAACAACCCTGTGATATTTTAAAAAACCCCATATTTGGGAGCATTTTCCATTAATCTGTGTGCTGTAAATAATCAACCACAGAGTTATCCTTAATTTCCTCCACTTTTTGAACCATATATTCTACGAATTGAATAAGATTTCATCATACTATTCATAATTTGAATCAAATTATCGAATTTCTGTATTTTTTTTTCCAATACAACCAAATTTGGTCACTATGGTTTACACACAAAGTAATGCTGTGTGCTCAGTATGCTTGTGTGTAGTTGTATTGTGTTACTTCTGCTGTTATAAGTTGTGTAAAAATAGGAAATTTTGTGTGTTGCGACCCATCTTGGAGTCAAGCGCGTTGCTTCAAGTATTTTTGTGTAAACTAATGTTATAGAGTAGAATCTACGCACTAGATTTTGGAGTAGCGTTGCTCAATAGTAATATGGGTAACTTTACAAATTAGTATCAGAGTAGTTTGGTAATGAGGTATATTATATTATGGTATTAGAGAAGATTGGTAATGAGGATGTTACAAATTGGTATTAAAGAGGTTTGGTAACATGGTACATTACAAATTGGTATCAGAGCAGTTTGGTAATGGGGTACGTTACAAATTGGTATTAGAGCAGTTTGGTAACGAGGATGTTACAAGTTGGTATTGAAGTAGTTTGGTAACAAGGACATTACACAAACAAAGTGTTATTCAAATGACCAAGAATCCATTTTTTCACAAGAAGACCACACATATTGATATTCAATATCATTTTGTTCGATATTTGGTGCAACAAGGTGTGATCGAGATCATGTATTCTAGAACAAAAGAATAGGTTGTCGATATCTTCATCAAAGCATTACCTAAGGAAAAGTTTTGCAAATTCAGAGATGATCTTGGAATATTTACAAATGGTCATTATGGGGGAGAAATTTTTGAATAATGTTTCATTTGTCATATTCTAGATTAAGTATTGTTAGTTGTTATATATTGAAGGTTTAATTTGAGTAAGAGAAAATATGGTTGATATATTTGTGGAGAAATATTCGAGTGATTTTAGGAGAATATTGTTTCGAGCATTAGCTCATGTATATGTATAAATATTTTTCTTGTTAATGAAATACTTTGAGCTGGTGATTGTATTGTGTAATTTATGTTTCTCCAAAGTTTGCTAGTGTTTTAATTTCTTCATAATGCATGACAATCCATATTTTGGAAAGGGATGAATGGGGACATTTAGAAATATGTAGTAGAATGTGCTTAGTTCCAAAGAAACAAAAGTGAAAATGTTATGACCTTAGGGTTGCTCCATCCCCTACACATCCTGAAATAGAAGTGGAAAAAAATTTCCATGGACTTCATTGAAGGTTTAATTATGTCGGAAGAGAAATAAAAAATCCTTGTGGTAGTTGATAGACTCACTAAATATGCACATTTCAAGGGGTGAAGAAAATAAACTCTGCTAAACAAATTGTTTAAGTGTTCTACAAAAATATATACAAATTACATGGTTTTCCGAAGATCATTCTCAATGATAGGGATGCAAAATTTAAAGGTAATTTTTGGAAGGAGTTTTGCAAACAAATTGGGACATTCCTTAAAATTTTAGCTAACCACCCCCAAATAGACGCTTGTATATAAGTTATCAATAAATATTTGTAATCCTACCTTTGTTTTTTTGTAACCGATAAACATAATAAGTGGTTCCGATGGTTGCCTACTGGTATAACTCCACATACCACACATTAGATAAAATGATGCCATTTCAAGTTATATATTGTTATGAACATCCTAAGTGGAAGGAGTTTTCCATAAGTGAAACAAAAGTTTCACTAGTAAGGGATAATTCAAATGAAAACTAGAAGGTTGTTTAGATACTCAAGGAAAACTTAATTGTTGCAAAGAACCACATGAAGAAACAAGCCGACCAACATAGAATGAAAATATAATTTCAAGTTGGAGACTAGATATTTGTGATACTCCAACCATACAAACAATTTTATCTTAAGAAACAAGGGAAAAACAAGTTGGCTCCCAAGTTTTATTGACCATAATAGATTAAAAGGAAGGTTAGTCAAGTAGCATATGGATTGGACTTACTACATAAGATCCACATCCACAATGTTTTTCATGTGTCATGTTTCAATAAAATGTTGGGACAACATCAAAAGACTCATACAACGCTTCCTACATTGGATGATGAAGAAAGAGTCATTTTAGAGCCTAAATATATCATCACCACTAGGGAGAAGAGTTTACATTCTAAGAGTAATTAAGGAGTACCTCATTAAATAGAAAAATCTTTCAAAAGAGGATCCTTTTTGGGATACATAAAAGTTTCATCAACAATGCCCTTTGTTACCCTTGTTTTGAGGAAAAAGCATCCTTTAAAGGGGGAAATGGAATAAACGATAATGAAAAGAATATTCTCTAAGTCATATGTATTTTTTTTGTTTGCTAGCATGTTCGTTACCTATGAGACTATCCTATGGTCTAAGAAACCATGACCTAGGGGCATATACACCATCAAAATCACCCGGTGATCACACTCAACCTGGGCCAGACCAACCCTTAACATGGATGCATTTTTTTGGGTGTTTCCTCTTGACTACCACTAGTTTCCAACCTTGGATTCCTTATAGAATGGAACCCTCAAAATCCAATCATGCTAGCGAGATTTGAATTTTAAAATTGAAGGAAATGGGGGTGGGATTTGATCCAATTATGTGTGCACGAGTCACTATATCATTTAATATAATATCTTTGGGTTCAACCACATGTTTTAACACTACCTCAAGGTGTCCTCGTGGCTCCAGGTTAAGCAACCCTCGTTGGAATTGAACCTTTCCCAATGGTGAAAATATCCTTGCTTTCCACCATTGGATCCAAACCCTTTGGGCTATCTAAGTCATATTTTAATTAAGAGGCATGTATTTTAATGAAAAGGCATCCACTGAGGAATATTTATATGGGGCCCCTCATTGTAAATTCATCATCATTATTTTCATTCATATATATATAATCAAATACACATTTATTGACCTCCAGGCCTTGATACCAAAACACCCCATACTGTAGTGATGTACTTCTTCTTGCAACCCTTCCTTAACATTACATCCTTATATGATCCTTCTGCACTGACAAAAAATATTCATCATAAAATCTAAAACAGTGCAAAACATAAACTAAACTTTCCTTAGTTCTTATAAGATTTTTTTGCAGAGCTTCCTAAGGGGTATTATCCTTGGCCTCTTGTTTGATCAATACATGTTGAATTATTAAAGCTTCTTTTGAAAGATTATCTGCCTAGTGATTGAACTCCTTGGAAACATGGATAAAATAAATCTCATTAAAATATCTTTCAGTACCTAAATTCTATCCATGACAAGCCTTAATATTAGATTAGTGATGTTTCTTTTGCCATTTTCCCAATCTAGTACAAGTTTAGAATCACCCAAAATTTGGATCCTTTTCACCTCTTGTTCCAAAAAATCTTTCAGAAATATCTAGAGTGCATAAAGTTATTCTATTATTGTTGATTCAGAGCATAGCCCCATACTTAAAAGAAAAATTATGTGAATTTTTGAGAAAGAGAATGGCTCCCACTCCACACTCACCTAGAGAACATTGACATGCTCCATTAAAAAAGACCTAGGATATATATTGATCTATATGATGGGATTGAGGGATCCTTGGAAATGATTGGGATTCCTTCCTTCCCCAAAGGATATTTTGACCTGATGAGTGAGTCTTCCCATATTTTCCTCTAATCCTTCAAAGATCATCCCATACATTTCTTAACTGATTATTTCCCTTGGCTTACTTTTGATGTTTCAATGAAAACACTCTCACCGTTGTTGCACCAAATTGACATTTTAGCCAATTTTCATCCTTTTGATAATTGACATTATAGCTTTAGACTTCTCTTAGTTTAGTTTTATTTTTCATGAATTAACTTCTGATTTCATTCTTTCTTTCTGATTGTATAAAGTGCTTCTATATTTTAAGTTGAATGCTAGTATGTTCCCTAAGATGATTTGACTTCTCAGTCTCCTTTGAAGATTACTCTTTAAATTTGAGTGAAGGGTTGTTCCAATCCTGGTCATATACTGAAGAATTTTTTTACAAGTCACAAGATGCATGGGTTGCTCTATCTGAATGAACATTCATGGATTTCTTATCTATAGATATAGACTGATAGTTATGGTGGAACCAATGTGCCTACTGAGCATATCGTGATAATCCATAAGTGTAGGAAAGTGTATATTTATCTTTTTCTTTGAGCTCCATCCATTTCACATTAATAAAATGGCCAATACTATGATGGTTTTTGGGGAGGCCTACGGGTTAAACTAAAATGTATAACATCTACTCAAAAAATAAAATCAATTCTTGCATCATCCCACTTCCTTCACACCCTATGTGCATATGCATGTCTATATAAAATATAAAAGGGATGAAATAAAAAGGAAGTTGAAAGAATTGTTAATATAGTGGGAAGTACAAGTAAACCCATTGGGGCTATAAACATCTTGTTGGCCCTTGACCAAGTTTTGTGCCAACAAATGGTTCCGTTGTTGGGACCTAAAACTTTGATTGTTGGGAACTGAAGAAAAGAGAAAGATCCATGCGTAGATCTGTTGTTGTAGTGCACAATATTCTACTTGAATTGCTAAGAAAGGAACCATATATGAATAAAGGAGGTAAGATCTTAAAGATTTATGCTATGGTAAAGGTAAGATAAGTGGAAATTTTTGCTTCGAAAGTATGAATCTAGGTATGTTTGATAGATCTTGTTCTAGTCTGAATGTTAGGGAACAGATAGAAGAAAGTGTTGATATGAATAAATATGATAGAAATAAAGAAAAATATGTTATTCTTATGCATAGAAAGAATTTTTGGACTAATAAGTGGATGCAGGAACCTAGAAATAATTTTTGCAGATTGCAGGTACAACAATGTGATCCTAGTGCGCAGTACATGAAAGGATGGGGATCATTTAAAAGTAAGAGAGGATTGACACAGTGTTATAACTGCAGGAGACCAGAACATCTTGCTAAGGAATTCCCTCGTACAAGCCCTCTTTGTCTTTGTTGTAAAGCTATTGGTCATGAGGTTGAGTATTTCCCAAGGATGATTGCTAAAGTTGAAAATATGAACATGAGACAAGAATACTATAAATAAGGTCAAGAAACTAAGGATATATTAAAGAATCATACATAAAAAGAGTCAGAGACTATGTTAATACAATTAAAAGAAGAAATGGATGATCACAGAGACATTGGTTTACTAGAGATCCTGAAAGAAAAACAACACATAGATACAAGAATAGAATACTTCGACATAGACTGTGTATTAGATGAAGAAACACATGTGAATATTATGCCAGAAAGCACTTGGGAGATTTTGGGAAGCCTGCTATGATACCTTCATTGGGAAGAGTAGGATTTTTTAAAGGAAATATGATAACCCTATGTGGAAGAGTTACTAATATACCTATGATTGCTCATGAAACACCAAAAAAAGAGGACTTTGAATTTATTAGGTTTGTTGAGAACAACACCCCTTTCCCTCTTTTATTAGGAAAGACTTGGATTGAGAAGGATCAGATCAGAAGGCAAATAGAGGAGGAAGCCACAGAAAAGAAAAAGGAAGAACTAAAAGATTTCATAGCTCGAAGAATAGATCGACTTATAGAAGAATGAGAAGTTGAGTCGAAGTAGCAGAATGAAATAGAAGTAGCTGTCAAATTTGAAAGAGTGCAACAAGGATTGAAGGACCTAGCCATGCAAGAAGAAAGTATGTCCACCCAGGACCTAGTAAGCAAAGAGGTTATATCTCTGAACCCTTTGAAAGGACATCAACAATGCGAAGTCACTATGCTAAGAACATATAAGAATAAGAATGGAAAGAGGAATCCAAAGACTCAAATCACAGGAAAGAAGGAAAGGAAGCTCAATAAGAAGAAAGCCAAATTAGAAAAACTACAAGAAATTCTAGAAAAGACTTCGCAGGAGACAGATCTATAGAACTTGAACCTCGTCAGAATAGCAGAACAATGCAGAATGGGACTTCGCCACGACGAAGCTATATGACCATTGGAGGCACCCTGACCGTTAGACTAATGCTCTAGAATGGCTAGAAACATAGTTATTTCCGGAAAGACCACCATTGGATTGTTGAGACCATGCCATAACGTATGGATTCATATTAATTGAGGCATTCCTACCCATTGAGGAATCTGTTACGACGTTGCTTATTTAACCCGTTGGACGCTGCACTGGGACCACTTTTTGCAAACCATGATATCCGAGCTAACAGAGAATCCATTGTGTCATGCTATGATTTCTAGACCTCGCCATCGATTTGAGTATCTTGCTTGTCCGTTTTCCTACCCAATTTATTTTATTACAAGTGTGAATGCTGGGCGAATACAACGTGTTAGAAAAGTCTGTGGGAAATAATCGTATACCTCATGACTGAGAGAGTCATGTTTGTGGGAATACAGGTATCGCCGACTGGCATATTGCAAGCATCCCCATTGTCTTGATGACATTCTAACCTCACTATTGAGAAACAAAGAAAGAACCATGACGATATGGCTAATGCGAAGCAGATCCCGTCGGTCTTGTCGGACTACATGCTACCTCTAGATGGTGTGGTTAACCACAACAACATCCCACGAGATTTTGAGTACACGTTGATCACTGCGTATATCCTGAAGGGGATACACATAGTTGGACCTCAATTAGGACATATTCCATCTTTAAAGAAAAATGACTTCAACCTCGGAGACAAGAAGAACTATGCGATGCTCGCACTGCATAGGTATTTGTTGAACATGACTGTGAAGAAACCGTGCATAGTCTCCCAACCATGGATAAAGGAGCTCGTGAAATCAATGATCTTGAATGTAATGAAGATCCCCCACTTCGGTCGACATCAGGAGGTTAACTCTTGCATTAAAATTCTCCTATCATGCTACCATGGAGGGTACCTTTGGCTTGACAGGCGCGTCACTGTGGATCCGACGCTGATCCACCTCATCATAGGATGAGCATGCAGGGACCAGAACCTCACCATTTCTACCCAGGAAAGACTTCATGTCGCTCCCTGGTGAAACACATAAAGGAAGCCTATGGTGATGTAGAAAATGGAAAGCGAGGCAACAAGGTATCCCCCATCCAGGACAATGCAGTGTGCCTAGCTTGTCAGCTTATAGCCGGTAAGATCGTCAGAAAGAACCGCACAACACAGGTTACTGGATTTGTAGTATACCTTGCAGTGAAGTGCGTAGAAGGCATTGAAATGAACTGGGTGAGTTACCTCATCAATGAGTTGAAGAAGGACTATCGTGAAGTGCAATATCAGGGATATGAGTTTCATTTCAGTTGGATACTGGTATTGATCACATTTGTTGCTTGGAAAATGCCGAAAGGAGCATCCTTCTCGAAAGTTGAGCCATCGGAGCCGTTGGCCACAAGGTTCTCTACCTTGTGGTATACTAACGATATGGTGAAGTAGTGGCAATCGAACGCGATGTTCCATGCTTACTACCTACAACTGAAGCATGCCATTGAAGCATTCCCATGAATGACCCCAGACACTTTGCATTAGTACATGCTGCTAGTAATGTTCCGCGCAGATCGACACTTCATTTATCACTGTGTGTAGGGATGAAAACAAGGAGGACTTGCAGTCCTACTATAAGTTGACCGATGAAGACATGGAAGAGATCACTAAGGAATGGCTAGTAGAGTTCCTTGTACCAGTCAAAGATGAAGAACTCTCTGACCCCGACATCATTGAAAGTCCATTGGTCACCCAGGTCGAACATGATGGATATAAGAAAAAGAGAAAGGAGGACATCCAAAACATAGAAAGTGATGAGGAGGACAACGCATCAGAGGAAAGTGGGTCTGAATCGCCTGCAGGAGGAGGAGGAGATGAAGTGAACCAAGAAGAATAAGAAAATAAATACAAAGGTAAAGTTACACCACCGAAGGATCCCCTTATAGAGGCTGAAACATTGAAGAAAAAGAATGTTTCCCCGCAGAAACCCTCAGCATGGAAGAATACCCGAGCCAATAAGCCTCAGTCGAATAATGTTCTCATAGTGGATGATGTTGATCTCATCATTGCAACTGTAGAAGATGACTCAGAGGATATCCTATAGAGACATGAAGCAAAGAAAGAAACACTATATGAAATAATAGAGGAGCTCAAGGACATACAACAAGCCATCTATTCGAGCCGCGAAGTACCTACTGTGCCTTCTTCAACGAAAATTGTAGAATTGGGGGATGAGCCCACCCAATTATGAAGAGTATCAGATGCAACAGAGGCTCGACTTCGTTGAGTCCAAGAAGAAAAGGATTAGGCTACAGAAGCCGCAAAGCAAGAAAAGGATAAGGTGTTAGAGAAACTTCTAGTTGCGTAGCAAGAGAAAGATGAAATCAGGGCGATGTTCGAGCAAAACAATGCAAAGATACATGAAGAAAATGACCAACTGCTCGCAGAGAAGATTGCGATCAAAGAGGCAGTAACTAAAGCACTTCGCTCTATGCCAGGCTTGGCATAGGAGGAAGAAGAGTCAGCCGAGCTACAAGTGGGGAAGCTCGTTGAGGCCATTCATGAGCTTCAAGCAAGAGTAATGGAGCTAGAAATCCAAGCAGTGCCGAGCACTCTACAAGAAGTGTGCGATCGGAGGGAAGAAGCTGTCAAGAACACAGTAGAAAGAATCAGGGTACTCACCTCAGAGTGTAATAAAATGAGTGATCGGAGTGCACAGACCTATGAGAACTTTGCAGAAGATCCAAAGCTGAATAAACTGGAAGCACATTTTTAGGAGGTGAAGCAACATGCATCCACCATGCAAGCAAATATAAATCTGCTTACTGCAGTTGATAAAATGAAGTGATCACAGGAACAACTCACAGTCCAAAAAAAAGTTACTTCCATCCAAAGCAAAGTCATGGAGGTGACACATAGACTCCAGCCGGTGCAGGACGAAGCCTGCACGCATTTTGAACTGATCGAAGGCCAAGGCTCGTAGCTAGACCAACTGGTTGCGACATTGGAACAATGCCTAGAAGGGCCTCTTACTAAGAAAGTGATTCAGGAGTTTGCGGAGCAGGAAGCTCTGGCAAAGCAACAAGTTGAGGTAGCTCAAGGACTTTGAAGCAGTGTTGCCCAGATCTGAGTGACTCAGGATGAATAACAAGTGAGTGTTGGGGGCCTGTTGGCCCTTGACCAAGTTTTGTGGAAACATTGGTCATGTTTGACCACTTTTGGGACTTCGACAGGTTGGTCAAAGATGGATCACCCATGAAAAGCAGAGATCATGAGATCTCACTCATTTTGTGGGCTTGTGGACCCAAAAAAAGGTTTTTAGGGTTTATGTAATGGGTATGGGATGTCAGGCCATGGGTTTACCCATGTTTTAGGCCCTTTTGTAATGTATAAATAAGAAGTAGCTAAGCGATCTAAGAGGTGTGAGATTGACTTAGTGCATGACGACTAGAATCAGATTAGTGCATAAATACTAGTGGCTAAGTGCATACTAGGTTAATGTTGGCTCAGTGAAAGAAGTTGTAAGTGCTTTGTGCAGACAGACTATGTAAGGATTTGTGTTATCAAGGAGTTGGCTCTGTGCCTTGACCTGATTTTGAGGAAGGTGGATCTAGTGCGCGGTGTGTAGATCACATGTCCACTATGGAGTTGGGCTCTATGGATCTATGCACATGAGAAGAATAATGTAAGGATATCAAAGACTAATAAAGAAGAAGAAGAAGTTGGTGGACGTAGCCACATTGGTGTGAACCACGTATATCCTGCGTTGATGTGCTTTGTGCAATGTTGTGATGTTGTTTATGGTGTTTATCTCTTAGTGTACTGATATTTATATATGTTGGATGGATGTATGGATGCTTAGTGCTTAATTATGTGAATGAATTATATATATGAGATAATGTTGTGTGCTAAGTGATTGGAAGTGTTAGATCTTGGTTATTACTACGTTGCTCTGTAACTAGGGTTAAATCTGTGATGTGAATAAAGTTCAAGAACTAATGCATATTGTTGGCTAAGTGATCTGTTAAGTATTTTAATCACAGATCTGTGTCCCAACTTGGTTATAAACTTGAGTCCTGCAACCCCCCTACCTCTACCTTGGGTGAGACTTCATCTGCTTCGCAGGTGTTGCCGAAAGGGTCGGTAGTTAGGGTTTTTTTGGTGCATTGTTGAAGCGTTGAACCCTTGGTCTGTCCCTGTGCCAACACATCTACTAGAAATGGGGCTATTCTTGTATGGTACTGAGGAATATTCGTTAGGGCTATGGATTCTCACTGGCAGTGAAACAATGTTGGGAAAAGAGAGATGAGGAACACACTTATGTAGATGTTTTCTTGTTAATAAAAGTGAAAACCCTTGGTCAAACCAAAACCAATCTGAAGTGTACAACCAATAAAATAATCTACCTCACTATTTGGCTCTTTGAAATGGGTGTGTTAGATTAAAAGTACTAGAAATATTGGGTTATATATTTTATAAATTTGGCATCATTGTGGTACCCATGATTATTGGAAATTTTTATGCAGTTCACTTAACTTATATTTAAAATTTAGATATGAAGTAAAGCCCTAAAATTATTTTGATAGAGATAACTGGTTCTTCCAGTATGTTTCCATTTGTTGAGGCCACAAAACCCCCC
>ML783361.1:725771-736948 GCA_009831015.1 Picea engelmannii | reverse complement strand
AACATTTGAATTTTCTTGAGCATTAAAGACTTGGACTCATGTTATTTGTCATAATCCTATATTATTCTTGATTTGAAATTTCAATGAAGACCATAAGCTAAAGAGGAGTACCACCTCCCTAAAAATGCAGAAGGATTCATATCGTCATGAGGTTGTAGTTTTGGTCTTAATAGATTCAAACATCAACATTTTTGGCGACCATACTGGGTAGCGAATTTGAGAATTTGAAGTTGGTTTTACACCATGAATTCATATGACTTTGCCGCAACCGAACAAGCCCTAGTTAGAATTTGGGTTGAAAAACCATAGAAGTGTTCTACATCAATTTTATAATATAGCAATAACAACAACTCAAACTAGAGAATAATTAGAAATATCTCGAGAAACTCTTGTTCAAGAGGAAGAAAAGGAAATTATCCAAAGACAAAGAAGATACGAAAGGAAAATTTGAAGAGCGCAAAGAAAAAATAGGAATTCAAAATGGATGACTATAAAGGACCAATCACTAGAAGTAAGAGAAAGCAATTACGTACCCTTGAAATTGAAGGGTGTATTTTTGAAGAAAAGAAGAAACTTTCAGATATGGTTGATAGATAAAATATACATGAAGAAAGACGAGAAAAAAGGCATGAAGAAAGATGCGATCCAAGATATAGAATTTCAAGAAGAAGAGTAAGATACAGGTCCCTGGACCTTCGAGGGGAACAACATGAGCTCCATTTTCTTCCTAAGGGTACTTTTAAGACATTTTTTGGAGATGGAACGATTGATGATAAAAGACATGTTGATTTATTTTTAGACGTTTGTGACTTCTACCTTATTGAACATGATGATATAATGGTAAGATTGTTTCTCCAAATTTTGTTTGGACAAGCCTATGAACAATACACATCATTCCCCATGAGATACATCGGCTCATTTGACGATCTTGAAATAATGTTCTTGAATATGTTTTCTCCTCAAGTTGCTTGCCATACTCTTCTTACCAACTTCACCCAAGTTTGCTTGAAGAAAAATGAGAGGATTCGAGATTTCAATTTGAGATTCAATAAAATGTTGAATAAAATACTTGAAGAAAAAATGCCTAATGATCCACTCATACTTTGTTGTTACAAAAACGATCCAATGTAAATTTCTCTATTCGTTTTTGTAAATTTCTCTATTAGAGCCTCTCAAATTCAGACTTTAGATGAAGTAATGATCAAAACTACTGAAATGGAGGAAATCATGATTGAAATAGGCACTGACCCTGACATCATCCTTGGAAAAGTGAAAAGGTAGATGGATAATTTGAATATTATTGATCAAGGATTGTCTAGTTTGAGAAAGAATGAGGATAAAAATACACAACATACTAAATATCAAGCAGTCGATGGAGGCTTCTTTAAAGGAACTATCTTGCATGTGAAAATTGACCTCGTTGCAACTCATGAGATAAAGAAAAGAATGGATATTTCATAGATGAATAGACCAATCAAACAAATGTAGAACCAAATAAAAATAATGAGAAGGAATGATAATTTTATGCCTAACTCAATGATTCAAGTTCTTGAACAAAGAAGAAATCTCACTCAAGAACAAAGATTGAGAATCAAAAATGCTGATAATCAATAGAGGCAGAGAATCCCAAGGGAACCATTAAATTCGAATGTATTAATACTTGAAGAACCCAAATGGTTGATCAAGAAGATGATTATGTCCAAGAAGAAGCTCTTGAATCTGTATAGATGGATGATTGTGAGTCATATATGTATATATTTGAATAACATTAAGAAGATCCCATCTCGCAAGAAAATGTTTCATAGACACAGGCACATGTAAATAAGTTAAAGAATATTAAGAATTTAGAAAAAGAAAAAGAAAAAGAAAAAGAAAAAGAAAAAGAAAAGGAAAAGGAAAATGAGAAGGAGAATGAGAAGAATAAATCAGGTAGCAAAGAAATGAAAAATCAACAAAAGACATCAAATCCTCATCAGATGATATATAATGTGTTTCACGATCTTAGCAAATTAAGAATCACTTTTCCTTTTACAAAGGTAGTAAAGATTCACCAACAAAGGGAAAACATTCTCAAATTTTTGGATGAGCCAGCCAACAAAATGGAAGTTGTTGTTGCAAAGTTCCATCCTTCTATATTTCGATTGAGAACCATGATGTTGTGCTTCACAATTTTTTGGTGGATTTCAGATCAATGAATAACATCATTCCCTTGGCGGTGATGGAAGCACTTGGCATGAGATAAACCAAGTATTATGAAATAGGAGAAAGTGTCTATGCGATTGATTCCAAAAAAGTTCTAGCTTATGGAGAAATCAAGGAATTTTATGCTGGGATTACTATTGCCCCTCTTATTATCAATGTTTTCACTATCATAGTAGTAGATCTTTTTCCATCATATGGAGTAGTCTTTGGAAGAAACCGGTCCTTGATAATTGGCGGTTACATAATGAATGATGGCAGTTCCATGATGCTACCAGAAAAAGATGGGACAATGCTCAAAGTTCCTCGTGAACCTAGAAGGTCATTTTCATGCAAAATGAAGGACAATGAATTGATGGAATATTACATAGATGATGGTATTGGAAACTATGCCATCCTTGATGTGGAGCAATCAAAATATGTAAAAAAGGAAGACAGTTCCTTTGTCTAGTATTGGAGATTGAATTTTGATGGTGCATGTTCAAGATTAGGAAGTGGAATTGGGATTGTACTTAAAATCCATGAAAATGTCATATATCCACATGCTGTCAGAATTGAGTTTCCATGTATAAATAATGAAGTGGATTACAAAGCTCTAATTCAAGGGATGATCCTAGCACATGAGATGAATATTGAACATTTGATTATAATTGGTGATTCTGGGTTGATCATAAATCAAATCACTCAGATATATAAGATTAAAAAGGAAAAGAAATCAAATTGTACTTTAAGAGAGTGGAGGAATTAATGGAATCCTTTAGCTCATTAAACATATCATTCAATCCAAGAGAGAAAAAAAAAAGATTCTTTAGAACTTGCCGCTTCATTTTCGAATCCGTAGGATACGCAAAGTGAAACTTCCTTTCGAGTGAAAAGAGTCTTTAGGCCTTCAGTGCCCGATAATAAAGAATATCTTCAGGTATTTGAGAATGATAAGGAAATAAATGATTTCTCGGTGAATTAAAATGATGTTGAAGAAAATGATAATAATATTGCTCTTGTTCCAAAAAATTGTGTCAAATTGGAATCTCTTTTTACAAGAGATGATCATGCAAAAAATATCAAGGAAGAAGTATCATTCTGAAATGTGCAAGATACAAGAAGAATCAATATCGGAAATGATAGTTCTTCGAAATATGTAAATATGGGAGTTGATTGTACATTTGAAGAATTTGAACGATATATTTTCCTTTTTAAAGAGTATTTTGATGTATTCACGTGGAGTTATGATGATATTAAAGCATATGGAAAATCCATATTCCAACATATTATTCCATTGAGAGAAGGGATAAATCCCTTCAAGAAGAAAATAAATATGATGAATCCCAAGCTGAAGCCATTGGCAAAAATTGAGTTGGAGAAATTGAGAAATGTTGGAATCATATATCCTTTCAGAGATTCAAACTGTCTCTCGAATTCCTTGGTTGTGAGGAAAAAGACGGAAATTTGGATGTGTGTCAATTTTAGAGATTTGAATAAAGAAAGAATAAAAGATAACTATCCCCTACCTAACATGGAATTTATTCTTCAACAAGTTACTGGGTCTTCTTGTATGTCCATGTTATATCGATTTTCTAGATATAATCAAGTTTTAGTTGCAAAAGAAGAAAAGCCCAATACGACTTTCATAACAGCCTGGGAGACATATGTGTATGCCCACATGCCATTTGGTTTAAAAAACGTTGGAGCTACTTTTCAAAGGGATATGGATCATGCATTCAAAGACTTGATAGGGAGATTTATGGTGGATTACTAGGATTATCTAACTGCCCATTCAAAAGTGAGAGAAGAACATATTCATCATTTGAGACAAGTTTTTGAAAGGTGTAGGTTATATGGGGTCTCTCTGAATCTAAAGAAATGTTTGTTTGTTATATATTAAGCGAAGTTGTTGGGACACATTGTCAGCAAAGAAGGAATTTTCATTGATCCAAAGATAATAAAGGCCATCAATGAACTCAATCCTTCATCTTCAAAGAAAAAGGTAAAGTCATTTTTTGGGAAAATAAACTTTGTGATAAGATTTGTCCCTGGTTATGAAATTATTTTCAAACCGATTAATTTATTGTTGAAAAAAGATCAAATATATAAGTGGAATTCATATACTTATAATTCCTTCAACAATATCATACAAGCAATCACTACCGTGCCTGTACTCATTAATCCATATTTTACAAGAGATTTTATCATATATTCCTTCTCTACCGAAAGTGTTGTGGCCTCAGTCCTCACACAAAGAAATGCTAAAGGTGCATAATTACCAATAATTTTTATGAGTAAAACCCTCCATGACTATGAGCTAAAATATTTGGAGTTGGATAAACATGATCTATCTCTCGTGAAAGCAGTAACACATTTCCAGACTTACATTTTGAATTCTCATGTCATAGCATATGTTTCATTTCACCAGTGAAAATGCTCTTGAATCAACAATTAAGAGAAGGGAAGTGGGATAATTGGCTAGCTAAAATTCAGAAGTATGATGTTGAAATCAATCCTTTGAAGGAATTCAAAGGAAAATGATTGTGTAAACTCATTGCTGATAGTGACACCTTTAATTGAGTGGTTTCAATTTCATTTGGAAAATCTACATCTAACACAGAATGGTACAAAGATATTGCCTTTTATTTAAGATCCATGCAATTTTCTATTACAATGACTCCAAAATAAAGGAGAGCTTCAAAGATGAAATCAAATCAGTATGTGTTGGTTGCTGAGATATTATTTAGAAGAAAATATGATGGCATGCTATTGAGATGTGTAGATGAAAATATGTCCCAAGAAACGATAAAGGAGTTTCATGAAGGTATATGTGGAGGACATTTTTCACCAACTTCTACAACACATAAGATAATAAGGGAAGGATACTATTGTTCGTCAATTTTCAAGGATTCATATGCAATGGTGAGAAGATGCCTTTCTTGTAAAAAATTCTCAAGAAAAATGAAGAGGTCTACATTGCCTTTGCAACCTATAGTAGTAGAAGAATCATCCACACAATGGGGGTTGGATTCCATTGAGCCAATAAATCTGAAATCAATAAAAGGGAATATATATATTCTCACTGCCACAAACTACTTCACAAAATGGCAGGAAGCAGTGGCACTGAAAAAGGTTGATTCTGAGGAGTTGATCAAATTTATTAAAGATAACATTTTGTCAATATTTGGAGTACTGGAGAAGTTTATCACAGATAATGGCTCAATATTTATTGGATCAAAGTTCACAAAAAATTGTGGAGAATATGGCATTATAATGAGGAAATCATCAAATTACTATCCTCAAGGAAATGGGATTGCTGGATCTACGAACAAAACATTGATCCAGATACTGAAAAAGACAATTGACCAAAATCAGAAAAAATGGCATTTGAAGTTGATAGATGCTTTGTGTGCAAGCAGTATGACACCAAAATACAACACTAGAATCTTCCCTTATGTATTGGTTTATGGAAAGGAAGAAAAAAAGCCACTCAACCTTGAATTGAAAGCTTTGAAATATGTAGTAAACGTTGAGGACACAAAGGATACTTCCCATTTGCATAAGAGATTGAATCATTTATTAAAATTGGAGGAAGAAATAAATGAAGCTTTGAAGAAAATATCACAGAGGCAACAAAATGTTAAAAAGTATTTTGATCAAAGTGCAACAATTAAGAATTTTCAGAAAGGTGAATTGGTGTTACTTTCGAACAAGGAAAAAGAGAAGTTGTCAATGCATACAAAGATCAAAGCACTTTGGATTGGGCCTTATGTTATTGAGAAAATTTTGTGTTTCAACTCATATATGTTGAAAGATATGAAGGGGAAGATGTTGATGTTGCCTATCAATGGGAAACACTTGAAAAGTTTCTTCACTTGAGTTTATCTCTTCTCTTTGTACACAATTTTTGTTTTTATTAAATAATTTTGTGTCTCAATTCAAGAAATTAATTTTTGGAGATTATACTTCCAGGATTTCTTTGGAAGGATCGAATTTTCTGAATGGAAAGGGAGTTCTCGAAAAAATGGATGATTATAACATCATCATGATTTTTTGTTCTCACAAAAAACCCATATTTATTCCCTATTATGTGCCTGATAAATTTTTATCATAAAGGTGTCAATAAAGCACAAATTTTGTTTTCATACATTTTACGAAAAAGGAAAAAATAGTTTATCCCTCTACCATTGAAGGTTGGTGAAATTCTCTTAAGAGGAATTTCCAAGATTGATGAGTATGCTTCCTATTTTGATTAGTTTGACATGATATTTGCAGAACATATAAAAGGGTTTGAACCTGATCACCTTTTATATAACCATATAATATCGGTTGGGATTATCCCTGCACTTATTAATGCACTTATATTGGGAGAAGAAGAGGGTGATAGTCACAAACCCCATGTTCAAGAGATTGATACAAATGTTGGTGATATAGAGATAATTGTAAGCAACACAGAACACCACAAAGAGAGAGACAAACCATCTAGTGAAAATAATCCTCAATCACCTGCCATTTACTATAGAAGTGTTTTACCTAAGTTGAATCATCATCCTAGAGCGACCCATAAAAGAAAAACCCTAAGTAATAATTCAGGAGATGACGAAGAAATAAACCTTCCTCAGGGAAATTTAGAAAATCCCCATAAGATAACAATTAAAAGGAAAATAACTAATTCATAACAAGGGGAGGAGAACCAGACACAGCTAAAAATGATATCTTGCTGGATGATATGGACCTGGATGTTGATATAAAAAATATTCGCTTCCCAAAAAAAGAAGAACATGCTTAGGGAAATGTACACCATGTTTCTACAATTGTTGTCCAGGATTAAATATTTTCTGATGAAGAAACCTTTGTTGTACATAATGCCTCATTTGACATGGATTTAAAGAAAATGATTTTTCAAAGGAACTCAAAGAATAAGAGAGGAAAATCATGGTCTACCATTGATACCCGAAACATGTTGCCATCAAAATTTTCGTCAATTCATAAGGTCAAAGAGGGTGCATTAGATTTTTCAATAGCTAATATGGAACAAGAAAATGTTTGGTTAAAAGAAATATTCAAGGAATTGGAAGCAACACTCAAGACTCCAACTATTTTGGCCACCCCTGTTTCCATGATTCAGCATGACAAAAGTCTTCAGGAAATTCTAAAGGCAAGTTCAAGAGTTAAAGGAATTTCAATTTTGATTATTTTCACTTGAGATTTCATCGAGGAAAACATAAATAAAAGAATGTTATTAATTTTAGAATTGTGGAAATTGGAAAACATATTTGCCTCTCTCGGCCTCAGAATATAGAATACTAAAGAATATTTGAATGCATATTTAAAGAACTGTTGGATAGGAAGTTTTGGATGCAATTTTGGGAATAAAACCTAAGAATAAAGTAAGCGTGTAGGAGGAAGAAAGTGTGCAAAAGGTATAAAGGGCGCAGAAGGAAGGGAAGCATGCAGGACAAATACATCACAAAGAACAAAGGAATAAAGCAAGAGAGTGAGAGGATAAAGCGCGAAGGAGGACAACACAACATTCTAGAAATAAAAGAACATAAGAGAAGTTGCATGGAGAGAGAAAAGACAAATAAAGAAAACAATCAGTTAACTGAAGCTGGCTATGTCATGCATGCATTGTAATGGGCTATTTTTGGGATAGATAGACTAGGGATTTAAGCCCTAGATTGTGGGTATAAATATGTAACAGGTTGGGAAGTTTGAGAGAGGCTAAAGAGAGAGAGTGCGAGCGTGTGTAAGAGAGATTATGAAAGATCATGAATGTAATAGCCAGTTTGTAAGACATAATATGAATAAAGAAGGAGTTTAGGGAGGATATTGCGTCTTGTGTTATTTACTTGTCTATGTACGTTTATGAATAATGTTTCTATGCTTTGTAGACTAGAATTAGTTTATGGATTAATTATGGTGCAATATTCATGGATATCTCTCGAATAATCAAGATCATACATAATCTAGAATAAGGAACAATGAATTGAGCATTTGCCTCTCCTTCCCTTACTACCGTAGAAGCCCAATTCCTACAGTCCCAATAGATACCTTGGGTGAGACTTCATATGTGGAAGAAGGGGATGCCAAAAGGGTCAATGTCTTGAGGGTTTGTTGTTTAGAGCTGAACTGAACCTTGGGTCTCACAAAACGTGCACATACCAGAAGAAACCAACAAATGGTTTCGTTGTCTGGATGAGGAAATTGCAATTAAGGGAATTAATCATGTTTTGGAGATCGACTAAGAAGGAGATCGTGGATTGGTTAGAATGAAAGGAATGAGATTTTGCGTGAAAATAAAACATGAAACCTCGGATGAGTGACAAGCAATGGATGCAAAAGTATGTGTTCATGGATCTACATGAAATTTCTTTGGAAAATTCCCAAAAATTGTGACCGAGTGGCTAGAAAGGTTGGTAGAGAAAACATGAAGATTTAGTGTTGCAACACCAAATAATTGGACTCCTGAATTGGTAAAACAAATGAATTCGATGAGTAACTCAACTACTCAAGAAATTGATTTTTGGTTGGATAGTGTACTTGGGGGTTATGTTACAAAATTTGTTGTAGATTTTATTCAATCATACAGTGTTGCAGAAAGACATTTTTTCATAGGTCCGTGCAAAAGGTTCTTGAAATCGTTGAATACATGGATACAAATGTTGTTATGTGAAAATAATGTAATGATAATGAAATCCAAAATCTAAAGTGGATTCACGCACATAGGGGGAGTAAGAGGATGATAGGAAGATCACCTGAGAGAAGGAAGGAAGCAATGGAAAAGGAAGGAAATGATTGAGCATGCAAGAAGGTAGTAAACCATAGGAAGAGGACAAGTTCGGAGAGTTGCGCAGAGGAAGGAGGTACAAAAGGAAAATACTGGGGCTGGGAGAGAAGAGTCACACAGTGAGCCAGAAGAATGAGAGCCTTGTGCACAAGTCCAGATCATGGAGATACCATATATAGGAGGAGGAGAAGAAGAGTGTCAGTACAATCCAGTGATAGAAGAGTTGGTAGTTCCTACTCAGACAAGATCCTACATTGAATCCATGACCCCATGTGCATCACCACAATCACAGACAACATTCAAGGAGTTATCAAAAGCCATCATAATTAGTCAAGGAGGACAGAATAATATCAGTCAGAATAGTGGGAGTAGTGTGCAGAGTCAGAATCAAAATCCACCAACATCACCTTAGGGAGGGAATACACAAACCAACATGGTGGGAGTAGATAATACTCTTATACTTCCTGAATTCAAGGGAGTAGGGTCATAGGATCTAGAACAACACTTGTTTGTCTGCAAAACCGTTTGGTTTGCTAAGAACATATAGGACGAGGATGTGAAGATTATGCAGTTAGAGACAACCATTATAGGTTGTGCGATAGTATGGTATATGAATTTATAAAGTATTACACCTACCAGATAGGCTAGGAAATTGGAAGAGATAAAGCAAGTGCTACTAAAGGAGTTAAAAAATATAAAGTCAGAATCGCAGTACATCACCGAACTAAAAGAGATCAAATAGGTACAAATGAATTCAATATGGGATTACGATCAACACTTTAAGGATGTGATGGGGAGACTGAATTTCCAAATTCAGGATCAACAACATCAAGAGTGGTTCATTGCAGGACTTCTACCCCACATTTGTAGACCACTAATTCAACAGAAAGTTGCATTGCAGCCCGAGGCTTTGGAAATCACAATGAAATTGGAGTCATCGTCGATAGGAGATACACAAGGAATGTAACTAGTTTAGACATGGTTGGATGCATTGACTATTAAAATGGACGAGCTTACCAAGGGAAGGGAGAAACAAGATCATGTCTAATGTACCAAGTGCAGGATGGAAGGCCATCACAAGGATGAATTTCCAGCATTCGCACAATATTTGGTAGCTGGAGTGTTGAATCCACTTCCAGGGTGAGGATACTACGAGATCTATAATAAATGGGGTCATCATTCCACCGAGTTTCTATTACCCCAAAAGTATCAAAGTACTCCAAAGAAATTGTTTTTCAATTTTTTCAAGTTAGTAGGGAATGAAGAGAAGGACTGTCATGCATTACTAAGGGAGCGCACACTGGATATGTACATGATCCAAGAAGAGAATGCCATCGCAGATGAGAGTGGTGCACAATATAATGATAAGAGAGGTTTCAATCAGGGGAACAAAGGAAACTTTGGTAGAGGTCGAGGTAGAGGGAATTTTGGCAGAGGAGGTTGAGGACCGATTATTTGTTATAACTGTAATCAACCTGGACACTTGGCCCAGGATTGTAAAAATCCATGTACCATGTACATATATTGTAGAGCACTAGATCATGTGATAGAATACTTTCCCAAACTAGTTGCAAAATGGAAAGCCATTGGAAACCCAACCCAAAATCAAAATCAGAATGTGCAGATGATATCATCTGAAAGATGTAATGAAGGACCAACAATGGGAGTTGTTACACACAAAGGAGATAGAACAAGGAATGACCAAGGAAAGTAGCCTGAGCAGTGAGTAAGGAAGTTGGTAGGGCCTATACCATTGTTCAATCCACAACAAGATAAATAAATCTATCTGAAAGATCGAAAAGAAATACTTGGACTGCATGAGGGAGTGTCAACATGAGTGCTGCCTCGAATAGAAGGTCAAGTTGTGCCAGAGAATCCAATGACACATGTAAGTACACTAAAAAAATGCTTAAACAAATGTGTAGAAATAATGAAATATATGAATGTGATAAGTACTTTTTATGACATGATTGATCAATGCACAAAAGGAAGAGAAATACCTACCGTGTTGAGAATGGTAAACCAAGTACTACGCATGAATATAAACAACGAATAATTCAAATTCAATGCGTAGGTTGGAGAGTACGATGTGGATAATGTTAATTTGGAATTAGGATCTGATGTGAATGCACTACCTAAGAAGAAATGGGAAATGATGGGTGAACCCGAGCTAGTATGGTCCCCTGTTTAGTTGAGTCTTGTGAAT
>ML783361.1:658432-716212 GCA_009831015.1 Picea engelmannii | reverse complement strand
ATCTGAATCTGACTGAATATAGAATACATGATTGTCAATGAATGGATATTTGCATATTGGTGATATAAGGTTGATAAAATTAAAAAGGATTAATTGTCTATGCTACTGATTCACCCCCCCCTCTCAGTAGCACGGTGTGTTCAGCAGGAAGAATATATTTCATAGAAATATATAGGAAAGAGCGACCCTACAGGTCACATAGAAAGATGTAGGGATTTATGGGACTCAAAATCAGAGACACTATGGATGCACAGATTCATACACACATTGGATACCATCCCGAAGAATTGGTATTTAGAAATGAAGATGTGAAGGGAGAAAACAGAATGGGAAGGATTGGTCCATATATTTGAAGTCACATTCACATTTGAACATGAATCTCCATTTATGTATGCCACACTATAGACAACTAAAACAAATATCTTCTTAGAGGTAGAGATGAGGGAAGTTGTACCCTTATGCATTGCGCACAAAGCCAAGATGACGATCCATAAGCTATTGGAATGCTATAATGTAATGAAGGAAGAATATGAGGAAGGGGATCCTAGGAATATAAAATTACCTAAGACCGAAGGGACATGCATAGTAGAAGGGCCAGAGCTTGCATCTGTTGCATATACCCAGCCTATAAAGATGAATAAAGTCAACATTGGGAAAATGAAGAATCCTAAGTTTGCACATATAATATATTATTGGAATGATGAGATAATCGAGAAGGTTGTAGAATTATTGAGGGAATATCAGGATTTATTTCCAAAAACATTCTCAAAGATGAAGGGGATAGTAGGAGAATTAGGCGAGATGAAGATCCCACTAAATCCTAGAGCTAAGCTAGTATGACAAAGACCTTGCAGGTTGAACCCAAGGTATAAGGAAAAGGTCAAGTATGAAATAGAGAGGATGCTAGATGCATGAATCATTGAACCAGCAGAATAATTTGAGTGGATTATCCCAATGGTGGTATAGGACAAGAAGACATGAGGAATAAGGATTTGTGTAGATCTAAGGAAATTGAATGATGCATGATTACATGATTCATTCCCAACACCATTCACGAATGAAGTACTAGAGAACGTAGGGGGTCAAGAAAATTATTCATTTACCGATAGATTCTCTAGGTACCATCAAATAAAAATTGTGCAGGAGGATAGACACAAAACCACTTTTGCGACGAAGTGGGGAAGATATCAGTACATAGTGATGCCATTTGGATTGAAGAATGCCCCTACAATGTTTTCTAGAGTAGTAGTGGAAGAATTCAAAGAGTTCATCCATAAATTCTTGGAAGTTTACTTAGATGATTGGATGATGTTCAGTCTACTGCAGGATCATATAGAATTTCTTCGGCTCATGTTAGATCGATGTAGGCAGTGTCAGATCTCATTGAACCTAAAGAAATGTATATTTTGCACCCCATTTGGAATTCTACTAGGACATGTTGTATGCAAACAAGGACTATTGGTTGATCCAACCAAGATCGCAGTAATATTGGAGTTGGAGCCTCTGACATCAGTTAGGCAGTTGAGGGAAAATTTTGGTCATACAGGTTACTATAGGAATTTTATCAAAGGATATGCACAGATTACATCACCCATGGAAAATTTACTGAAGAAGGAATCTAAGTTCCAATGGAATGAGGTGTGCCAGAAGGGCCTTGATACATTGAAACAAAGACTGGTAACGACACCAATTTCTATGTTTCTAGAGTGGAACAAGGACTTCCATTTACATGTAGATGCATCGTCCATCACATTGGGTGTAGTACTATCACAACTAGGAGAAGGGGACATTGATCATCCAATCACATTTGCAAGTAGGAATTTTTCTATTTCTAAGAATAATTATACCACTACAGAACGAGAAGGATTGGAAATGGTCTATGCACTACAAATGTTCAGACATTACTTACTGGGGTACCAATTCAAGATGTATACATACCATTCTGCATTAAAGTACTTAATCAATAATCCTGTATTAGGAGGAAGAATATGTAGATGGTTGTTATTATTTCAGGAATATGACTTTGAGGTCATAGTGAAACTCGAGAAGCTGAATGCAAGACCATATCATCTCTCATGCATATTGACAGTAGAGGATGTAGGTAATTTAGATGATAATTTTCCATATGCACAATTATTTGTAGTAAGTCTGGTGGATGATTAATTTGTAGACATTGTGGAAATTCTAAGTACAGGTATGTCCCCCTTCGAAATGACAATCATGTAGAAGAAACAAATGGTAGTGAAAGCAACAAATTATCAGTTGATTGTAGTGAACTTGTATAAGTTAGGGGCATATGGAATATTGAGGCATTTTGTGATCCAGGTGGATATCGGTGGCCACCCACCTTTTCCAACTGGCTCAAAACAATTTTCTAGTAATTTTGGTAATTTACTATTTTTAGAAGTTTTTAACTTCTAGGGCCATTTTCAGGGCCCAAATGAAGGTTTTTTGGGATCGATATTCTCAATGATAGTCAAAGGATCTGATTGATCCCCCAAAATTAATCTCCTTGAAGATACCTTTCCAATGAGCTATCGTGCACCCCACACGAAGATCGTATGCCAAAGTTACGCCCTCGGGTGTTATAGCAAGATTTGCATCACCATTGCTATCTTGCATAGAGGGCCTTTTTCCATTTCCCTATGCAGAATTGTCATCCCTTTTTGATGAATCCAGAGCCAAAAATATGCATTTTCCCACATATACACTCCCTATCTGCTATACAAGATGCGTATACGCTAGCTGCTCCACTACAACCCGTGTACATCAGGATTTGTGCCAAAAAATACAAAATGAAGTCGGGTTTCCATGTCACGATAGGAGATCTTTGATCCTTGGCCTTCCATTTAATGGAAACATTTTGACTCAACCCTTCGGTTGCATTCTGAAGGCTATAAAAGAACAATTCCGAGCTATGGAAAAGAGGAGAAAGCATTCAACTTTGAGAGCAAAGTTACTCTGGAGAAATTACTTCATATTGAGTCTGCATCCCTTTGTCCCTCAAGTCTAGACACAGTGTTCAGCCCCCAAGCTCTTTCCCTACTGTTGAGAGAACCTCATTGACTCTCTCCTATGAGCTTGCCTTTGGTGGATGATTGAAGTGGTGGAGGCCCAGTTGGAAGGAACTTGGTTTCTTGGTTTCGAACTGTGCCGACACATAAGTCTGTAATGTTGTCACTTCTGTTGATCAATTATTAATAGAAATACTGCTTTCCTGTCCTATTGGTATATTGCAAATATATGATTATTATCCATGGGCATGTTTGTAATTTTTATTAATGGATTATTCTATCTGATGTGCTAACCCCTTTATATCATCACTATATACTTTCTTTGCTTGTTTGTTAAGAACTTATTGCAGGTGTAAATCTTTGGGTTGAAGTGCTCAATGGTGGAACATCTTCAAATGTTGGATCGAGGTAGGCCTCTTTCTTATCTTGCACATTAGTTTATATAGAATATGTTGGAATTGAGTTGATTTCTGCAGTCATACATGTCTATTGTGGTTTACCCTTGGCCATAGAGAGTTTTTCCCTCGTTATAGAACTGGTGACTCCACTGGGGAGAGATCTTCCTTCTAAGGATTGAAGTACTTTTTCTTCTTACATTGCTCTTTTTCCTTTGTGTTTCTTATTATATCACTGATTGACATATTTTGTTCACTCTGGGTCTCAGTTTTCAACCTTCTTGCCCTTGCCTAGCCTTGTTTTAAAGCCTATGCACTCCTTTTACCTTGATAGTCGCATATACTCGCTTGTTGTCTCACTGCATGATGCGTATATACAACATGTTCTCCTGAACAATCATGTATACCACTTCCCTTTGCTTGTTTGTTTGGTTTAGTGATTGTTGGGTGAGATTTGATGATTGCTAAGCCTTCTTAGGTCTCTGTAGTGCCTGTTGCGCTTCTCTGGGTTGATGGGAAACCTGTTGGGAGTTGAATTTTTGGGCGTAGTCTTTCTCTTTGTTTTTCATTTTTTGGTTGTCCTTGAACCTTGGGTTGATTTCTTGGCTGCTTGGTATTCTGCTTGAATTATTTCGTTTATACACAGTAGAATTTATATATCAAGTTGTTTTTCGGTCCATGCATTTTCTCTTTAATATATTGAAAATACAAAAAAATAGGCATTTTGCATTGGTTAGCATTTTTGTCTTTGAGCCTTTATCATTAGCTTAGCTCATTTAGCAAAAGATTGCATTTTACTTCTGAATTGCATAATTGAAATCGAAACTGCACTATTTTTATTAGCATATCATTCGTTAAAAAGTTAAAAGATAGACTTTGCATTATATTCATATTCATTTTCTTGTAGAGTCATAACATCATGAGTTTTTCTTCCATACCCTTTTGAGTAATCACGACCAATAAAATTTGAGCTTTAAACTAAAATTGATTAGTCACGATTTTATTTTTAGGGTGCACAAACTAATCTAGGATTTAATGCCTTGGAATAGGATTTTTGTGAGTAAACTTCTCCAAGGAAATTAAATAAACATATGTATTTGAGACATGGATTTGAGAATTCCATTGTATAATTGGTAAGATCAGGAGGCTCTGCTCACACCGAAGTTAATCACGAGGTCACACAAAGTTGGTTGAAGGGATAACCCCTGGATACTCACCTAGCGTCAGAGATATTTCCATGGATTTATTCATATTTGGGGATCTTGCTAGTACCCATACCTCTATGAGAGGCGGTGATTTCAAGGTTTCAGGCTTTGCTACCCTGCCCATACGGTGATCCGGACTTACGGCTGCTCACTTATGCATCAATTATACAATGGTTTATTAGTTGCTTGACTTAGGTATCTCATAGGTTACTTGCGGGGGTTATTATGCTTGTACCCTGGGTCAGATAGGGGTCAGACAACACACAACCTTTATGGAGGATTACCTCTCAGGGGGGATCTGACCGATTGGTTGTAAAGCCCATGAAGGCCCCTATAACTGATTCTGTTACCTCCAAACTTTAGTAGGGAGTCTCATGTCCCTCTTGGACGAGACATACCTTCTTTAGCGAGGGAGGCCACTCAACCACTTTAGCCTGTTTGCATGCATATTGGTCGTCTAAATTTTTGGTATGCTCTTTGACTACTGGTTGGCCTTAGGATATATTTTTATTTTGTAGAGTCATAAGTCATCGTGGAGTCACACCAGCTTCCTCGCCGGTCTCGTCGGTTGTTACAATTACCATCGATTTTTGAGTTCTTTCCTTCTAAAAGGAGTAGAGTTATCAGGTGTGGTACACACACATCCACTGTTCAGACTTGTGGTTCCACAAGGATGAGTACTGAGTCTAGTCTTCATAACACTGGGAGTTATTCAACTCCCATACCCACTATAGTTAATGGCACCCCTTCGACTCCTGCAGCCACTACAGTTGTATGGTCGAAGGCTTATACTGGTACTATGGCTTGGTCTGTAGTTAATGCTTCATCTCTTGCCTCAAACCCTTTTGGGGGTTTCATCCACTCACCGAGTTATAATGTTCAGTCCATCCCTATGGCTTCTAGTCCATTTTCTTATGGTATGCCTAATTTCACTTCATAGTTTTGGACTGGCATCCCAGCTGTTGGCCCTAACTCTAGTTTTGGACTTGGGGGCACTACACCTCCTTACTCTTCTTTCCTATTTGGTGGTTCTCATATTCCCCAAATGAATCCTAATGTAGGAAGTGTCCCTATTCTTAACCCAGGGTCTAATCCTTCTACGACTGGATGGAACAACCCAGCTGGCGGACAATTTCCGCCCTATATCCCTACCCCTTGGTGCCGATTCCAACCAATAATTTTGGCATGACGAATCCACTTCAATCCTTCGAGTTCCCACTGGGAGGAGGTCAGTATTACACTTTGGGAAACCCCCAACCTAGTTCCAATCTAGTTGGGGGCAGTTTTCATAACCCCCAACTTGGATCTAATCTGGATGGGGGAAATTTTCAAAATCCTTATCAGAACATCCCTATTGGAATGATTCCCAACCCACCTTATACAAATCAAACCAGAGGAGGGCCTTATAATTCCAGACAGGGCTTTGTTACTTACCAGAATCCTAGATGGAATGCAGTTTCCAACATGCAATCTTTTGAAGGAGGATGGGGCCAGATGTCGCAACCCCATCTCCCTTTTCTGGCCACGCTCAATCTGCCAGACTTGGCTAAGTTAATGAATGACCCGATGCATCATGATCCCACATGGCCCCCCTTCCCCACCAAACTTCCTTTAGACATTCCAAAGTTTGAGGGTAAGAATGGAGAGGACCCTGTTGAGCATGTCACTACCTTTCACCTTTGGTGCTCATCGAATTCCCTGAACCATGATTCTATTAGATTACGATTATTTCAATGCACTCTCATTGGAGTTGCTTCGCAATGGTATATTGAGCTACCCAGGGGGACATATGGATCATTTAATCACTTGGTAGTGGATTTTCTCAACCACTTTCAGTTGCCCATTCGTTATGATGCTTCCCTCAAACTTTTGTCGACTTTACGCTAGGACACCGCCACTCATATCTCGGATCATATCCAAGAGTGGCGTAGATGGAGGTGATTTATTAAGACCCCTATACCCCTGTAATTTATTCTAGAATGGTTCCTAAAGTCTTTGCACCCTCCTATCTCAAAGGACATTGCTACTTTCAAGGTCTCCAATGAGGAAGAAGCTATATTTAGAGCCCAACAATTAGATTTAATATATGCTCAGTCTGGGATGTTATATCACCTTCTTACAGAAGCACCATGGTCAACTTACGATCCTAGGAAAAAACCCGGACCTCATGTCGATGGCATTGTAGGGTCCACCAATGTAAATCTTGCAAAATTGACAACGAAGTCTGTCGGAGGATCAACTTTGTCAGGATCCTCCAAACCCATCCAGTCGGCGGATGTACATTCTGTGAAATTGTCGAAAAACCCAAATGGTGACCAACAACCATATGGGAATAAAAGGAAAGGTCGAAATAATCGTAAGGGTGGGAAAATTGGTAACAAACCCAAGGACAAATATAATAATGGGATGCAAAATGATAATGCTAGAGAGGGAAAGAAAGATAAATGTAAGGTGAAGTTTCCTTGTAAACTTTGCATCGATGACCACCTTACACATTTATGCCCCAAACTCACGGAGGTTGTGAGGATTTTAAATATACCGCCCAATGTGCTGATGAATCCATTCCCACACAACCAACACTTAGCCTCGATCTCTTCGAAAGTCCGAAATGCACCTGGTGGAAGTCAAAACCCATCGTCGCAAGATGGCAACCATGTTTGTATCAATATGGTCGACACAAAAATTGATATAGCCACCTGTTCTCGAGATTATAGATCTTCAAAAGCTAGTACCGGTCTAGAATCTCCTCCTCCCCCTCCGGAGATGAACCTACAGATTGAGAAACTAGAGCCACCACCTCGTATTCCTAAAGGAGTACTCAAACGCTCTACTTACAACCCTAATGCTAGAGCCGCCCAAAACTACTGTATCGTTGAGTATTTGGGCCAAACACCTTTTGCAATGTCGGCTTTGGAGGTACTCTAGATGTTTCCATCATAGAGGAATGACTTACTCTCTACCTTAGGAGCTTTAGAGCCTAGTGGCTTGAAACTCATGAACTTTGAAGTCATAGATGTGAAGCCTCGCTTACCCTACCATGTGGATTTCCATATCCACGTGGAGTATTCCAAGTATACTATCAAACAAGCAGTCATTGATGAAGGTGCTGCCACCTGCGTGATGTCCCTGGTCTGTTGGAAAGCTCTCGGTTCTCTAACCCTTTCCAAGTCGTCGAACATGTTGACTGCATTTGATGGTCATTCCTTCCACCCTCATGGTATTCTCCCCGCCTTTTTGGTCCAGTTAGGTGGGAAGGCGGTAGAGGTGGAAGTAGAGGTAGTTGATGCACCTCTTGATTATAACCCATTACTAGGTCGCAATTGGACTTATGCTATGGTCGTTTTTGTATCGTTTGTTTTCCATATACTTTGTTTTCCTCATCAAGGGGAGATCGTGACTATCGTCCAGTTATCATTTGCGTACTCTAGTCCTAACACATATGTTGGACTGTCGATCCCCATGATCGACAATTCTCAGCCAGCAACTGAGAATATCGGTGTCGGAATGTATTATTCCCTCATGGGTCCCTTCAACTTCTCGACACTGATTCACCATGTTTACGCCATGTTTAGTAGGCCTTCTTCAACTGGGAGGTCCATTCCTTTCCACACTTCCTATTTTAGTGATCCATGTACCCCACCTTCTCCGACTTCATCGGGTGAAGGACAGTTACATGCTGGCATGGCTATTGTTGGCCCTTGACCAAGTTTTGGGAGATTATTGGTCATGTTTGACCATTTTGGGACTTCGAAAGCCTGTTGAAAGTGGAGTGCAAGATGAAGCGGAGATCACGTGATATTGGCCCCATTTTGGGTCCTTTTTGGGTTTGGGATTATGTAACAGGATTGGGATGTCGGCCCATGGGTTTACCCATGCTTAGGCCTATTTTGTAAAGTATAAATAGATGTCTAGGAAATGTAAGAAAATAGATATATAGGAGAAGAGGCCGATAAGCTAAGTGATAGATCCATGATTTGTAAATGCTCTGTGCATATTGTGAGAAGTTTGCAGAGCTAAGTGCAAGAGGTTGTAAAGGATTGTGGAGTGCTTTGTGCTGTAACGCAAGGAAGGAGGATCTAGCGAGCTGCAAAGATCTCCTATCCTTAGCGAAGTAGGGTTTTTGGTGGCTCTGTGCATGTAACCCATTGAGAAGATAATAAAGAATAAGAGTTGGTGGACGTATCCCCAGGGTGGGGGTGAACCACGTAAATCCTGTGTTATTCTACTCTATGCGATGTTCTGATGTGTTTATATATTTTATTTCTAAGTGATTTGATATAGCTAGATAGATCTGTTCATGCTATGTGCTTATGATGAATCTGGATGCTAGATATGACATCTATGAACTTTCTTAGTGCTTGAATCTACGAGATCTAATCTATTTCTTATGCTAAGTGCTTATATCTGGGTGAATGTTGTGATGCTCTGTTTTGTCTGGGAAGTAGATATTCGTTAGATATTGATGAAGGGTTACTGATGAGTTCTTTGTTAAGTCTTAGAACCATAGATCTATGTCCCAGCTAAGGTTGCAGACACCTGAGTCCTGTAACCACCCCTGCCTCTACCTCGGGTGAGACTTCATTTATTTTGCAGGTGTTGCTGAAAGGGCCGATAGTTAGGGTTTTGTTGGTGCGATATTGAGCATTGAACCCTAGGTCTGCCCCTATGCCAACCAATGGTTCCGTTGCCAGGAATGAAACTGTGATTGTTGGGAACTGAGAAAGAAGAAGCTTTGTGCAAAGATTCATCCTAAAGTTGTGAAAGCTCTGTGCATAGATCTGTTGCCCAAGTGTGTAGTATTCTACTTGATTTATAAAACTCTGTGTTAAAATAAAGAGGCCCGATATGAAGAAAATAAGTCGGATCTGAAGGAAAGAAGCAAGATCTGAAAGCTTTGTGCTCCAAGAAAGGTAAAAGTGAGAATTTTTTATTAAAAGAGGTAAGATCTGAAAGCTCTGTGCTCTGATAAAGGTAAGAATATTGAAAAGTTTTAGATCTGAAAGCTCTATGCTTTGTAGAAGTAAGATAAGTGGAAATTTTTGTTTCTAGAGTATGGATCTAGGTATGTTTAAAAGAGTCTATCCTAGTTTGAAAACTAGGGTATTGATAGATGAAAGAAGGCTTGATATGAGTAGATCTGATAAGAAAAGTGAAAGATATGTTATACCTATGCATAGAAGGAATGTTTGGACTAATAAATGGATGCAGGATCCTAGAAAGAATTTGTTGCAGGTTAGCTCCTATGATCCTAACACGCAGTACATGAGAAGTTGGGGATCATTTAAAAGAAAGAGAGGATTAACCCTCTGTTATAGCTGCATAAAACCAAGACATATTGCTAAGGAATGCCCTGGAAGAGGACCTAGTTGTCTTTGTTGCAAGGCTATGGATCATGAAGTATTGGATTTCCCTAGAATGATTGCTAAGATTGAAGACATGAGTATGAGACAAGAAAACCCTAAGGAAGATCAATAAATGGCAGAGATCAAGAGAGAATCAGAAAAGGTATTGCTACAGATGAAAGAAACTCTGAGTGACCACCGAAACATCAGATTATCGGAGATCTTCAAAGACAAAGAATGCCTTGAAGCAAGAATAGGAGACTTTGACATTGAATGTGTTCTGGATGAAGACACACAGGTGAATATCATGAAAGAGAGAACTTGGGAAGCTATAGGGAGGCCTGCTATGACTCCCTCATTAGGAGGAATAGGGTTATTCAGAGGAAAATTGATAAACCTATGTGGAAATCTCACTCAAATACCTATGAATGCAAATGGAACCTCGTCAGAATAAGATTTTGAGATTATTAAATTTATTGAGGAAAATGCCCCATTTACCATGTTACTAGGAAAACCTTGGATTGATAGAGATCAAGCCAGACGAAAGGAAGAAGAAGAAGTCTTAGAAAAAAAGAAGCAAGAGTTAAAATAATTCATGACCAGAAGGATCACACACTTGATTGAAGAACATGAGAATAGATCGAAGCGGTTTAACATCAAATACCCAGATGTCGAAGCTGCAAGAACATTAGAGGATCCACAGAAGACTGAAGTACCTACCCCAGATAAAGAATAAGTATTACCCTTGAATTCTCAGAAATAATCTTGACGGCGCGAAGTGACTATGTCAAATGAAGATAAGAATTAGAATGGAAAACGACATACCGAGACGAAGCTCACTGGAAAGAAGGCTAGAAAGCTAAGTAAGAAGAGGGATAATATTGAAAAGTTATAGAAGGTTTCGGAGGGAACTTCGCAGATGGAAAAATTGCACAATTGGAGCTTCGTCAAGATATCAGAATAACAACACTTGGCACTTCGCCATGGCGAAGAAATATAGTCGTTGAGGACATTATAACCGTTCGACCAACGCTCCGAATGGGTAGGAAGAAATTTATGGTAAGACAACCCAACACCAAACCATTGGACCGTGCCATAAAGGAAAGAACAAGAGTTAATGAGGCTTCATACCCATTGCAAGCAACCCATTGCCAAGTTACCTATTTATCCCGTTGTGCCATGCATGGAGAACACTTTTTCCAATTGAGAGTTTGGGCTTGCAGACTAAGTGAATTGTATACAATGATGATTGCACTCTTGTTGTTTATTCTAGTGCAGTGTCTAAGTTAAATTGAACCCGATCTAGTTAATCCCGAGCGTGTATGTCTGACGAGCTCAACGCAGTTGAAGAATCGGTGAAAGAAGTACTCCTTAACTTGATGACTGAAAGAGTCATGTCGAAGAGAGGATTTTCTACAGGTGTACAAGAATTTTCGACGAGAGGACTGTCGGCCTCTTCATCCACTGCTCGAGCCGGATCATCCCAACCATTAGATGAAAGGAGAACTAAGCATAGGGATGATTTAGCGAATGAAAAATTGATCCCGAGCATATTACCTGCATATATTCCCCCTTTGATTGGTGCAATAAATCGAGACAGTGTGCCCAGAGACTTTGAGTACGCCTTGGTCACTGCGTACTTACCGAAGGGGATCTTTGCAATGTGAGTAGACCAAGATAAGATTGCAATGTTGAAGTTTAGCGACTTCAACCTTGGAGATCACAAAGCTTACAACATGCTCACCCTGCATAAGTATCTGAATAAAACTAAAGGGAAGAATTCAAAGATCGTCCCTCAGCAATGGACCCATGACCTCACTCAGTCCACCTTGCTCAATGTCATGAATATTCCTCACTTCAGAATACACCAGGAGGTAAATGAATGTGTCAAGTTGTTGTTGTCTTGTTACCATGGAGGATATTTGTGGCTCAACCACAACATAACAGTTGATCTGACGTTGATGCATCAGATCACGGGGTTGAGTATGCAAGGACCTGGTCCTCAAGAATTTTACCCTAGAAAAGCCATGGATCGTGCTTTGGCATAGAAAATCAAAGATACCTATGGCGATGCCGAGAAAGGAACGCGAGGCTACAAGGTAGCCTCTATACAAAGTGGCGCAGTGAACCTCGCCTGTAAATTGATTGCAGGGAAGTTAGTACACAAGAATTGACCCACCCAAGTGATTGGTTTTGTAGTTGACATCGTAGTGAAGTGCGCAAAAGGTCTTCAAATGAACTAGGCAGAGTACCTGGTGAACTAGTTAGAACTTGACTACAGAGAAGTGTAATATCAAGGGTACATATTTCACTTCAGCTGGCTATTGATCTTGATTGCTTTCATTGCCTAGGAGATGCCGGAAGGTGCGACCTTCCTGGACATCGAACCCTTGGAACCTTTGGTCATGAAGTTCAGTACATTGTCATACTCCAGTGACATGAATAAGAAATGGTAGTCAAACACCATGTCCCATACATACTACAATCAGCTGAAGACATCCATCCAGTCTGAGCCTCACATCACTTTGAATACCCTACACAGGTTCATACCATTGATGAAGTTCAGTGTTGACCGACATTTTATTTATATCACAGTGCGCACTGACAAACATAAGAAACAACTATAGTCATACTACAAGCTGATGGAGGAAGACTTAGAGGAGATCACCAAGGACTGGTCGGTAGACCTCCTTATTTCGGCAGACCCTGCAGAGATATCTAACGTAGATAGACTAGAAACAATGCAGGATACACCTGGACCCAACAAGATAAAGAAGAATGAATAGGTCCATTACTTAGACAATGCATCCATGAAGACTTCTTCCATATCACCAGATCAAGGAGGTGATGGCGAAGAGCTAGGTGAAAAATAAGTCGAGTAGAAACAAGGAGACGAGGCTGATCCCCTGAAGAAGAGGAAAGGTTCACCTTTGAAACCTTCCTCCCAAAAGAAAGCAAAGGCCACCATGACCAAGATGCAGACCGTCCTCACCTCTAACGAATTTGAATTCCTCATAGCAGCCCTGCAAAGATGCTTCCCTGGAAATAGCAAAGAAACAAGAAGCAAAGCAAGAGGAGATGTATGCTCGTATTGAGACTAAACTCTGAGGGGTACAACAAGCCCTAGAGTCTAGTCGTACAGTCTCCAATGCACCAGGAGAGCTAGAATTGGGAGATGATCCAGCTCAAATCCACCATTTAGCTGATACAGTCAAAGCTTGCCTTCGACGAGCGCAAGAAGAAACAACGCAAGCCACCTAGGCTTTGGCACAAGTACAAGGGGAAATTTTAGAGCAACACAGTGATGCAGAATGAGAAAATCTTGCCCTCCAAGCGAATTTTAACGAAGAAAAAGATCAACTACAACAAAAAAAGGACCAGTTTCTCATGGAGCAACTCAGAGTAAAGGAACTGGTCAACATATCACTTCGTTTTGTGACAGTCGTCGAAGTAAAAGTAGAATATCAAGTTCCCAAGCAAGTAGCACAACTTGAAGAAGTGATCTAGCAGCTACATCAATGCATATCATATTTGGAGCTATGCACTATACCCGAGACCCCTCAAGATATCCGAGACAAAAGATAAGCAATTTCCAGGAGTGCAGTTGAGAGGCTAAAGGATCTTACCCTGGAATGTTAGCAACTCATTGATCATAGTGCCCTAACATATGAACGACTCACTGAGAGCCTATAATTAAGAGCACTGGAGTCGCAGCTCCAAGAGGCGAAGTACCAAGCTGAGAAGATACAAGTGCAGCTGAAGCCCCTGTCAGTTGTGGAACGAATGAAGTGATCCCACGAACAACGGACCGCCCAACAATAGATCCACACTATCGAAAGTAGATTTATGTATATAACTCAGAAACTCCAACTAGTACAAGACAAGGCTTATCAATTATGTACAGAGGTAGAAGGCCAAGGAGCAGAGCTAGAGAAGGTTGCCACTACAACTGAACAATGTCTAGAAGGACCTATCAATGATGCAGTCATCCAAGAGCTCGTAGAACAAGAGGTTTTCGTGCATCAACAAGTCGAAGTAGCTTGATCCAAGCTCGAGGCTTTCGAAGCAGAGCTAGTCAGACCAGAGTGACTTGAGACGAGTCACATGTGAGTGTTGGGGGCTTGTTGGCCCTTGACAAAATTTTGGGAGACTCTTGGTCATGTTTGACCATTTTGGGACTTCGACAGCCTGTCTAAAGTAGAGCACAAGACAAAGCAGAGATCACGGGATCTTAGCCCCATTTTGGGTCCTTTTTGGGTTTGGGATTATGTAATGGGATTGAGATTTCGACCCATGGGTTTACCCATGCTTAGGGTTATTTTGTAAAGTATAAATAGATGTCTAGGAAATGTAATTAAATAGATATATGGGAGAAGAGGCCGATAAGATAAGTGTTATATCCATGATTTGTAAATGCTCTATGCATATTGTGAGAAGTTTGCAGAGCTAAGTGCAAGAGGTTGTAAAGGATTCTGGAGTGCTTTGTGCTGTAATGCAGGGAAGGAGGATCTAGCGAGCTGCACAGATCCCCTGTCCTTAGAAAAGTAGGGTTTTCGATGGCTCTGTGCATGTAACCCATTAAGAAGCTAATAAAGAAGAAGAGTTGGTGGGCGTAGCCCCAGGGTGGGGGTGAACCACGCAAATCCTGTGTTATTATGCTCTATGAGATGTTCTGATGTGTTTATGTCTTTTATTTCTAAGTGCTTTGATATAGTTAGATAGATTTGTTCATGATATATGCTTATGATGAATCTGGATGCTAAATATGACATATGTGAACTTGCTTAGTTCTTGAATCTACGAGATCTGATCTATTTCTTATGCTAAGTGCTTATATCTGGGTGAATGTTGCGATGCTCTGTTTTTTCTGTGAAGTAGATATTGGTTAGATATTGATGAAGGTTTACTGCTAAGTGCTCTGTTAAGTATTAGAACCACAGATCTGTGTCCCAGCTAAGTTTGTAGACACCTGATTCCTACAACCACCCCTGCCTCTACCTCGGGTGAGACTTCATATGCTTCGTAGGTGTTGCCGAAAGGGCCGGTAGTTAGGGTTTTGTTGGTGCACTCTTGAGCGTTGAACCATGGGTCTACCCCTATACCAACAAACACCTGCCTCTACCTCGGGTGAGAATTCATCTTCTTCACAGGTGTTGCCGAAAGGGTCGGTAGTTAGGGTTTTGTTGGTGCGCTCATGAGCGTTAAACCCTAGGTTTTCCTATGTGCCAACATCTATGCCACTATCGACAGTGGATATTGTGTATCAAGCTGTTCTTGACTCTTCTTCTAACCCCGATCATGTTACCTCGCCGACAGACAAGGAGGATCTTGTTCTCAGGCCTGTATGGGCCACCTCATTGTCCTTCTCACATGATTGTGTAGAAGAGACTTTGCATTTGGATGAAGCCATCCTCGAAGCCATGAATGGTTCTGAGAGACCTTGGGATGATATGCATCATTGATCTTATTTTCTCCCAAGTCTCAAAAGAATAGAGCAAGATTCCTTTCAGTCTACCTTGAGTGAGATAGTCGGTCATGCCGTAGTTCCACTTGATACGCATGACATTTATGCCGAAGGAAATATGGAAAATATTTCTCCTACCATCTTGATTGATATCTCTTGTACCCCTGGTGTAACGTCCCAGACCACCCATGGCCGGACCACACTACACGAGGGAACACTTTCGTTCTCTCACTGTGGAACATACTATAACATACCCAGTATTCAACTGAGCTATTCCACATAAATTTTCTCTTCAACTGTATGCAATTATAACATATACATACAACTCTCTTGCGAAAGCTTTACATATAAACATAAACAAACAATTACATTTTGTAAATATATGATTTCATACTAAAATAATAGTAAACACAGACATGCAACATATACAGGGAAATACCCATAAACATACAGATAGTTATAATCACCCATATGATAATCCGTAACATAAGCACGTAAATAACAATGCAGCATGTAGACTTATCACATGATTGGTACTTATCTTGGAAATATTGTCACCAACTGCATACAGATCGTCCATGAACCCCTAGCCTTAGACTATAGTGTTCATCACTCTCAATAGTGAGTCACCCCCGAGCTGGGACTAAACTCCACCTAGGGTAAAGGGTTTCCTAACCAGGATAAAGGCTCATAGACAATAGGAAAGACTCCATCTCAAGTGATCACTCAATTAACAACCTATAGCCTCTCATTCCCCACATGCCTATCCCACCCAAGGAAGTGTTCCCCTTCTCTACTGAACAGTCCCTTAGCTTCCCCACTTCCCTTCCAGGGCTTCAGCAATAGGCTAGACAAGAAGTCTCAGAGCATCGTAGCTACAGTTTATCACCTTCAGGAATCAATCCCCAACAATTCTCTCGCTTAGGGAATTTCTCACGGGCCTGACAACCCGCCTCTTCAATTTCCCACAGGCCTGACAACCCACTTCTTCAATTTCCCACGGGCCTGACAACCCGCTTCTTTATTCCCGCTCCCAAGATAACCAGGTACACCAACAAGAAATGGTTATGGAAACAAGCTCAGATACTATGAAATGAATGTTTGAAGGATAACTGACTGCGTGAGTGAAATGGTCATGGAATCATTGCCTGGATGACTGAATGATCCAAAGAATCATGGGCGAGATGATTGTAAGAATGATGGTCCAGGTGTAAATGAGCTAAGTCCCCACGATATGTATGCATGTCCCCAACTTGACATTTGTCATGTTGGAAGCTACTTTGGTCCACTTGTCCCCAACTTTAGAACTTAGGATAAAATAATTATCCATACTTTATGTTTTAATAAATATTAATATAATATTCCTTTTTGGCTTAAGCTCTCTATCTTAGCCCTTTCCCTTAAATTTTGTCCCTCCCTTTCCCTAACTGGTGAATTTTAGTCCCCCATCTCTTTTATCGTGGTAATTCTACGCGCATCGATGTATTTTATATTAATCATGAGACATATACAAAATAAGCACATTGGCCTTTAACATCTAGGCACTCTGGCCTAATTCCAAAAAATAAGCATCCCAACTTATAATAACTGGCTCACCAACCTATAACACATATCATATACATGAGGCTCGCTGACCTCCATACTGCACACACTTTAGTTACTGTGTGCGGTATTCAGGAATGTGCACACTACATCATTTTATTGCGCAGTACATGTGTGCACTATGTCATGAAAAGTGCATTACAAAATGATGTCAAAACAACTCTCTAGCATAAGTACACTTACATTATATTTACAATTGGGTTCCATCGAGTGATATTACAATCCCCTCCCCTTATTTATGCACTGTCCTCAGTATGTCATATACCCATATATAACAAATTTTTCAAAAATCCTCAAAAAGATGCGGTTATTCTGTTCACATTGCATCCTCATTCTCCCAAGTAGCGTCCTCAGGACCGTACCAGGTTCATTGGACCTTTACAAGCCCTATGGATCAATTCTGAAGTTGCTTGATTTTCTGATCCAAAATGCACACCAGATGCACTTGAAAAGTGCCTTCTTGATCCACCTGAATCACATTCCAATCAATAACATGATTAGTATCAGGTATATATTTCTTTAGCAATGATACATGGAATACATTATGAACAGACATCGATGCAGGTAATGCAATCATATAAGAAACATGACCAATCCTCTCTAGGATTTCAAATGGCCCACAAAATCTAGCTGCCAACTTGGCACAGCTTCCCAGCTTCAGGGGACTCCTGTTAGCTTTCATCTTCAGGAAAACATGATCACCCACTTTGAACTCTCTGTGGGTTATGTTCTTATCGGCATAAATTTTTTGCCTGTTTTGGGAAACTTTTAAATTCTGCTTAATTTTTATCATTTGGTCCTCCATCTCTTTGAGCAACTCCTTGAATACATCTTCAAATTTTTCCAGGACTGCATAATCTCCCAAATTTGGCACCTTATCTTTAGGTGTCTCTTCTATATGAGCTGCAAATATTTGACACCCTTTTCTGTAACATTTCTTCAACTGCAATGCTGAAAATTCTCTAATGGTTACTTCTTTAGGAATTCCCTGCACTTTACTTAGTTTCCGTTCCTCATCTAAGAAAGTAATTTCTTTTTTATGATAGTCCAGGAGAGAATGATGTTGGTCCAACCAATCCATCCCAATTAGACAGTCATAGGAACCTAAAGGCAAGATGTTCAAATTTACCTTGTTGTTTAGTCCATTCATATCCATGAGGCATGACTTAACCATCTCATTAACTTTTCTTTTGGCTCCCGTAGCCAGCTGCACCAACCAATATTTCCCATGCTTGCTTCTTGGCAAATGCAAACTTTCCACCATCTTTGGGTCTATATAACTATGACTAGCTCTCGAATCAATTAAAATAGCAATGGTTTGGTTGTTGATCATACCTTCCACTTCAATCATGTGGGACTGATACTCTGCTTGCTTGTTGTCCAAGGTTGCATAGATCCTTGGCACATTTCTACCCATGTCCTCCACTATTTCAGCTTGTTGTACATTGTGAACAACCTTTCCTTTTTCACTTCTGTGAGGACAATCCCTAAACCTATGATCTCCTTTACAACCCCAACATTGAATAGTTGGTTGCCTTGGACTTTGAATCCCTATGTCAATCATTCTCGGGTTCTTTAGGCGTTTTTTGTCCCTGTGGATTATTTCTGAAAAATGGTGGCTTATATCCCTTCTTCCTTTGATCCATATTGAATTTATTTTTGTCTTCCCAAGCCTTTTGGAAAGCTGGCCTTGCTTTCTTCTGATCATATAGGCATTTAGCTTGCCTTATGGTCTCTTCCAATGTCTTGGGTTCATCATACTATATTTTGTCACTGATGAATGATGGCAATCCACTCAAATACCTTTGAATTTTTACTATCTCATCCTTGATGAAAGAGACATACTTCAACCGTTCTAGAAACCTTCTCTCATATTCATCTATGGTCATACTTCCAAGCTTGAGTTCAAAGAACTCTTTCATTTTCTTGTCATAGTATCTCTTAGTCAAGTATTTCTTCTCAAAATACTTCTTGAATTCCCTCCAAGCAACACTTTTCTCTTTAATGTGTTTCACTTGCACAAGTTGATCCCACCACATGGAGGCCTTTCCCTTGGGTTGATAGATATCAATTCTACCTTTTGCATGAGAAGAATAATTATGCAATTGAAAGTACTTTCTCATGCCCAACAACTATGTTTCTGCATCTTCATCCTTCTTGTGCTCACCATCAAATGTAGGAGGTTTGATTTTGTTCATTTCTCCTCATAGCTCATCCACCCTAGACCTCTTATGCCTTCTGACAGGGGATGGACTTGAGTTGCTGATTGCTCTCTTATTTAAATTCCTTGGGGAGTGATGGTGATGTCTGCTAACACTTCTTTATTTTCTTTTCCCATCTGAAGTCTTGTGACTTCCAGATTTTCTTGAGCCACTCTCCTTATCCAATTTATTTTCTATTATCTTCAAGCCCTCCAATAACTTCATGTTGAAGTCATCCATTGCTCCTTGGCTTTCAAAAGTCTTTCATTATCAGCCTTATGGATTTGGACATCCTTCTACAAATTTTTAATGGTCTCTGCCATATTCATGTTTTCATTCCTTTATTCTACATGTCCATTGGAGTTTGTTCCTTCAATGCCCAAATGGACATCCATCCCTCTGCTCTCATCTTGCTGACAGTAATTCCCCTGTGCCTCTTCCATTCCTATGGAATCTGTACTAATATGATATGATCTAGTTGTTGTTAATTCTGCAAAACGTGCAACCATCGAAACTTATCAGGCTAACTAATTCAACAATTCATGAAAAATATGAACCATTTTGGTTCAATATATACATCAGAATTATTTCTCCTGATTTTCTGGTGTTATCACCATGACAATTCTAGATAAGACCCAAGTCTTGAGAACATAGACATGCAGGGCCTTCAAAGATACATCTGGGTGAAAGGCGATTTTCCGAAACCACTTTTGCCAAAGACCCAATGTCACGTGATTCAATACGTCAAAACCACCACTCGTGGAATGGGCGACGACTTAGTCATATCACCTCATTCACTCGATTGGTACTTCACAACCACATGATGTCAAGTGAACACCTCCATATAACGAACTCAAAAGTTAAACATTTGAAATGGATTAACCGTGCATGGAAACCCAACATATTTGTACGTAAGTCTGTCTGTGATTCATGATTGGGACTCTATAAATACCAATTCTCAAGTATGGAGGCATCATCTTATCCATAAACGGAGTAGTATTCAAATTTTTCTTGACCTTTTTATCTTTGTAAAAACATTTCGGTGTCCATGAAATTGAAGTAGATGGGCAAAGCTACATCCAGTGAGATTGGTGCTTCTGGAAACATGATAGATTTTCCTTCGAGTAAGGAGGAAAGGATAATCACGCATATACTAGTGACTAAGTTTCACACATAACCTACCACAGACTTGAAAAATGAAGCTAGGTTGAATCCCATTATGAGGGATCTGATCATCAACAGACCAACTGTTAAGAAGAAATAGAGCAAGCGACAGAAGAAAGAAACCATCACTGAAACGACTGAAAGTATTGGAGAGAATCAACCGGTCTGGTTAGATTCTTTAAAGGAGGAGATTGCTAAGATGAAATGAGTCCTTGAATAAAATTACCTTTCAACAATTTTTTTGGAACAGAGGGTAGCATAGGTAAGGGGATCCAGAGATGATAGGTCTGTTCTTAAATGGTCTCTTTACCATAGGATAACTGTTATCATTCCCTTTTTGTAATTTTGGAATTAATACGATTATATAAATGCAGAAGCAGATTTTGGATTGTTATTACAAGATTCTAATTGGTGATGATATTAGTGTTGTTTTCTTTCTTAGTATGTGTTTCTTGTAAGCTTATATTTCACTTCCATTTGTCTAAATCAGAGAAATATCAAACTCAGAATTCATTTCTGAGATGCTCTCAGCTTAGCAATTTAGGCTATATTTATTTCTTCACAACCAACTCTGAATTCATTTTAATTAATGCTCCGATGAGGTTGTGTGTTTCTTTTTCCTCTAATACCATGCAAATTTTCTATTAAATTAAGACTCATTGCCTTCCAAATGACTTTGTGCGCACAAAAATTCAACCTGTACACCCATATTTATCGTGCACAGTAACACCACAAGGTAAATCGTGCTTCCCTGCACCTATATCAACTATGCATTTCTTCTTCGTCGCACCAATAACTTGCACGCACTACTTTTGCGTTGCGCACCAATATCCACTGCGCACAGTTTTGGTATCACGCACTGATATTCCACATGCATTTCTCCCTATGCATTGCACCATGCCGAATTTCAATATGCCCCACCGTGCACAATAATCTGCGTGCACCATTGACTACACTGTCGTGAGATAACTTATACTCATATTGTGCGTGCACCAACCAAACTCCTTTGTGTTTTGCAATGCTGCGCACACCACGTGAAAATTACTATGTGTACGCTCACCGTGCAATGCTAAATTCAGCATGCACATCTGCACACAATACTCTTCCACGCGACGCCATAATTTACCGTGCACACCTGCACGCCAAGATTTTCCGCGCGGTGCTAAAATTTACCACGCGCACCTGCACACCAACATTTTCCATGGACGCTCTGTGACTTGAAATTTGGTCACTTCAAAATTAATCTTCTATGAATATTCACTTGAACCGAACCTTTCCGACCCATATAGGATTAGTGTTGGAACTGAAGCTCTGATACCACATTGTAACGTCCCCGGCCACCCATGGCCGGACCACACTACATGAGGGAACACTTTCGTTCTCTCACTGTGGAACATACTGTAACATACCCAATATTCAACTGAGCTATGTCACATAATTTTTCTCTTCAACTGTATGCAATTATAACATATACATACAATGCTTTTGCAGAAGCTTTACATATAAACGTAAACAAACAATTACATTATGTAAATATCCAATTCCATATTGAAATAACAGTAAACACAGACATGCATCATATACATGGAAATGCCCATAAACATACAGATAGTTATAATCACCCATATGATAATCCATAACATAAGCACATAAATAACAATGCAACATGTAAATTTATCACATGATTGGTACTTATCTTGGAAAGATTGTCACCAATTGCGTACAGATTGTCCCCGAACCTCCCAACCTTAGACTACACTATTCATCACTCTCAATAGTGAGTCACCCCCGAGCTGGGACTAAATTCCACCCAAGGTAAAGGGTTTCCTAACCAGGCTAAAGGCTCATAGACAATAGTAAAGACTCTGTCTCAGGTGCTCACTCAACTAACAACCTACAACCTCTCATTCCCCACATTCCTATCCCACCCAAGTAAGTGTGCCCCTTCTTTTCTCAAAAGTCCCTCGACTGCCCCACTTCCCTTCTAGGGATTCAAAAACAGGCCAGGCAGAAAGTCTCAGAGCACCGTAGATGCAGTTTAGCACCTTCAGGAATCAATCCCCAACAATTCTCTCACATAGAGAATTGCTCATGGGCCTAAAAACCCGCCTCTTCAATTTCCCACGGGCCTGACAACCTGCTTCTTCAATTTCCCACAGGCCTAACAACCCGCTTCTTCAATCCTGCTCCCAAGATAACCAGGTACACCAACAATAAATGGTTATGGAAACAGGCTCAGATATTGTGAAATGAATGTCTGAAGGATAACTGACTGCGTGAGTGAAATGGTCATGGAATCATTGAATGGATGACTGAATGATCCCAAGAATCATGGGCAAGATGATCGTAAGAATGATGGTCTAGGTGTAAATGAGATAAGTCCCCATGATATATATGCATGTCCCCAACTTGACACTTGTCATGTTGGAAGCTACTTTGGTCCACTTGTCCCCAACTTTTGAACTTATGATAAAATAATTATCCATACTTTATGTTTTAAGAAATATTAATATAATATTCCTTTTGGCTTAAGCTCTCTAGCTTAGACCTTTCCCTTAACTTTTATCCCTCCCTTTCCCTAACTGGTGAAGTTTACCCCCCCATCTCTTTTATCATGGTCGGTCTGCGTGCAGCGATGTATTTTATATTAATCATGAGACATATACAAAATAAACGCACTGGCCTTTAACATCTAGGTGCTCTGGCCTAATTCCAAAACATAAGCATCCCAACTTATAATAATTGGCTCACCAACCTATAACACATATCATATACATGAGGTTCGTTGACCTCCATACCAGAAGAAATTTTGATCTACACCGAACTCTTCAAAGAATTTTGAGATGTATTTGCTTGGTCATACGAATAGATTCTAGAGATCGACCCCCGTATTGTCGAACATGATATTACGACTTATCCGGATTCTAAACCTGTTCGAAAACATCTTAGAGATGTAAATCCTAGGAAGACCCCTGCTATTAAGGCAGAGGTGGATAAGCTACTTAATGTTGGCTTCATCTACCCAGTTCCCTTGACTGAATGGGTATCCAACCTCATTCTTGTGAATAAAAAGAAAGGAACCATCTGTGTGTGTATGGACTTTCGCAACATGAACAAGGCTTGTCCTAAAGATAAATTCCCCACGCCTTTCATTGATCATATTCTCGATGAGTGTGTGGGAAGCGAGATATTTTCTTTTATAGATGGATTTTCAGGATATAACCGAATCCAGATCAAACCTGAGGACCAACACAAGACGACATTTATATGTCCTTGGGGTACTTTTGTATACTGGAAAATGCCTTTCGGACGTAAAAATGTCGGAACAATCTTCTAACGTGCCATGCATTTTTATTTTCATGATCTCAAGCACATAGTTAAAGCCTACCTTCATGATCTTGTTGCTCACTCTCGTAAGAGAGTGGATCATGTTATACACCTTCGGCTAGTTTTTGAAAGATTCTGTTACTATAGAATCCGGTTAAACCCTCACAAATGCATCTTTTGTGTTAAGTTTTGTCATCTCTTAGGATTTTTAGTGTTAGAGACTGGGATCATGGTAGATCCTCTTAAGGTTGAGGAAATACTTCAGTTGCCTCCCCCGTGCACGATTAGACAACTTCAAGGTTAACAGGGGAAATCTAACTTTCTACGTCGTTTCATAGTGAATTATGCCAATATCACTAAGAGTTTCATGCGCCTCTTGAATAAAGACACACCTTTTATCTGGGATGAGTGAGCCCAGGAGTCTTTCGATGCTCTAAAGAAAGCCTTGGTATCGACACCTCTGCTGAAATCCCCTAATTACAGTAGAGATTACTTGTTGTATATTGTCGCATCTGTAGAGACAATTGGTATGGTTCTAGTTCAGGAGGATGATGAGCTCCATGAGCACGTCATCTACTATCTTAGTCAAAATCTAATCAGTCCTGAGATTAATTAATCTCATGCTGAAAAGTTAGCTTTGGTTGTCATTCATGCAGTCCAACGTTTACGTCACTACATATTGCTTTGCACGACTACCATGGTTGTTGATGTCAATCAATTTCAATACGTCCTAACCAGGCGTATCACAGGGGGGAAATATAATAAATGGATTGTCATCTTACAAGAATTCGATATCAACTTTGCTTCGGCCAAGTCCAAGAAATCACTAGTTTTTGCAGAGTTAATATCTGATTTTCCACGATTAGACGAGCATGTTATCCATGTTGATTCATTTGTAGATGAACACATTTTCCTTGTCTCGTCGTCCGACCCTTGGTATGAAGACATTGTTTTATATCTTCAAACCTTGAAGTTCGCTCAACATCTCTCGCGATATGATCGACGATGCATTAAATATCAAGCCAAAAAGTATACCATTGTCGGCGACACTTTATATCACCAAGGAGTAGATAATATCTTGCGTCTTTGCTTAACTCACGAGGAAGCTGAGTCAGTCCTAAACGATTTCCACAAAGGGGCTTGTGGTGGTCACCTGTCCAGGCTTGCGACAACCCAAAAAATCCTACAAGCTGGTTATTTCTGGCCTACAATCTTTAAAGATTGTATCGAAGTAGTTAAGAAGTGTCACCCCTGCCAAGTGTTCACTTGAAAAATGCGCTTTCGCATCCAACCCCTCTTCACCCAGTCATTATCGTTGATCCCTTCACCAAGTGGGGGGTAGATTTCATCGATTGCAACCCAACTTCGGCTTGGGGGCATCAACATATTATCATGGCCATCGACTACTTTACTAAGTGGGTCGAGGCCATGCCTACCGTAAAATTCGATGGGAAGACTACAACCTTCTTCGTGTTCAAACAAAATATTGCCCGGTTCGGTATCCCGAGTGAGATTGTCATTGATCATGGCAGTCACTTTTAGAATGAAATGATGGTAGAACTAACATCTAAGTTGGGGTTTAGACATGGTCATTCATCCCCTTATTATCCCCAGGCAAATGGACAAGTAGAGGCCGTTAACAAGTCTCTCAAGACCATTTTGAAAAAAACTGTCAGTCGAAGTAATTCCAATTGGCACATCATGCTATATCCTGTGCTTTGGGCATACCGAACCTCGATTAAGACTGCCACCAGTTTTTCCTCTTTTTAGTTAGTGCACAGTGTGGAGTCGATCCTTCGCATTGAATGTGAAATCCCTTCTCTCAAGTTGGAAGTTGAGCTCCTACCTGACACTTCAGATTTAGAGCGATGCCTTGTACACCTAGAGATTCTTGACGAGCAGCATCGAGATGAATTTACGACTATCAAGGAAAACAAGAAACATGTCAAGGTCCAGTATGACAAGTCTGTCTATCCCCAGTTGTATGTTGAGGGTGATCTGGTCCTCTTGTATGATCAAGCCAAAGAACCGCTAGGGGTAGGCAATTTTAAGCCCATGTGGCATAGTCCTTATATCATGCGACGTGTCCTAGAAAAAGGAGCCTATGAGTTGGAAGATTATGAAGGGAATAAGTTGGCTGAGCCCAAAAATGGGCTCTACTTGAAAAGGTACTATGCTTGAGTCCTAGGCTTGGGCGAAACTCTTTGTATACTAATGTAAATTTAGTGTATATACGTCTCTTTTCTCCTTTTCTTTTGTCTTTAGCTTGCTTATCGAGTTTTCCCTTTGTTGACAGATGTCAACAGAGTCTTCAGTCTACCTAGGATTCGTAGACAAACCCAGTCATCATACATAGAACTTAGCTTCCGATGCTTGGGTGGTTTACTCACCCAAGGGTATGCTGGTATCTTCAGGTGGCATATGCCTAGGGCCATCCACGAATAACGTGGCCGAATATAGCGTCATAATAGAACTTTTGCGCGATGCTATATCGCATGGTATTCGCTCTTTAGAAGTTCGCATTGATTCCCAATTAGTAATATGTCAGTTGAACGACCGTTACTGTGTGCACGATCCTACTTTACTCCGTCGATTCCTACGGGTACGTCTTTTAGAACAACAATTTGATTTTATTACATATTATCACATTCCTAGGAGTTCTAACCATGTATCCGATTCCTACGTTAATTATGTTTTAGATTGGCATTTGTCACATTCATAAAGAATATAAAACCATTAAATCAATGTATACATTGTAAGATATAAGTAAAGCCAAAGATCTCTTTTTATATATTTCAAAATATGGTGTTTATATTACAAAATTGGTGCTAAAACCCTCAATACACATGTAAAACTGATATACATGTCCCACGACATCTACGCCTATGGCACCGGATGTGCATCGTGATAGCAAACCACGATGTTTGCGAGACATCGAAAGAGTCGTACCCATGCTCTAGGTACACCAACCACCTGTCGCAGCATGGCTTCAGGATCCTTTACCTGAACCATAGGAATCCTCTGTGTCAAACATGATAGGTTTTCCTACACGTTCTGTAGGACCCTCTCCACTTCTCCTCCCGCTACCTCATCTCCCTGGTTCCTTCATCTATGTCGGAGGAATCCCTCTGGCCATCATGGACCCACGTCTGCGATTACACATGTATCTAGTTAATATTCAAACACCATTCAAAAATATTTTTGTTCCTTAAATACAAAAATACAAAAAAATGAAATATTTAAAAACTTGTTACTTATATCACCGTAGGCGGCCCCTGGTGGAAGTGGCAAATCAGGATCTTCTCTAAAATCGATCCCTACATAGGGATAGTCATCCAGAGTAATGATTTACCTCCGCCACCAGAAGAAAAAATTGTCATTGTAGGGCGTTGATACCCTACCTCCCCCCTTCCATCTAATTACCTCGATCCACCACGTCATGGATGTATCACATGGTTCTTTAGGAAGGATCTCCACTCTATGTCCCAGGCCTGGAACCCGCTCAAAAAAGAAGCTGCAAAGAATAGAAGCAAACCCAAAGTTTCACTTACTTCCTTGTTTGCACTCTATCAACTGACCTTTCATATTGGTCAACAGTGAGGTACACCAATCATAGACAGTGGGTCTAGCACACTCTACTGCATAAAACATAAGCGGTATCGATGCTTGATGCAACGAGGCCAAACCTATGATCCTGGTAAGCACAAGCACAATGATCTTCAAACTGAGGTTACTTATTTCCCGAATGGGGACTTGGCTTCCCACCTTGGGAGTCCCTGCTACACAGTGGGCATCAATATACTTCTCACTCTTCATCCCACTCCCTGCTCCACGTGACTTGAGGTTCAAAACCTCCCCTCGACATGATAGACCAGTCAAGAAGTAGATTTCCTCTACTTCGATCCTCAATGGTTGTCCATCAAGGATAAAGATCTCGCTATCAGGGTCCCAATAACCCATCAACATCTCCAACAACCTCACTTGGGCCCTCATTCCTTTGAGAGCCCAAAATTTGTACAAGCCACATCTTTTTAAAGTCGCTTGAGCCACCGGATTTTGATCCAAAACTGCATCTACCTCCCCATGCTCTCTCTCTCTCCATTCCAAGACTATCCTACAAAAAAAAATCATTTTTTGAGTTAGAACCCCACTTTTTCCCATTTACGTACCTATACATGGATTACTTGCCCACAGTTGCGTGTAGGTCTCAATACATGCTCCCCGTGGTTCACACAGGGGCATATATCTAGTCGTACACGCGACCTATCCAAGGAAACCCATGTATACCGAAAATCCTAACTTACACCCTCAAAAACTAAAAAATGAAAACCTAATTCAAAAATTTTATCCATTGAATTTGAAGAGGAAGAGATGAAGAGTTACCTGATCCAGACGGTTCATGATTTTGTTGTCGGATGCTCCCGCAATCACCGTTTGAATCTTGGAGGTATTTTTGGTCCAAATTGCACTATTTGGGTAAAAATCAAAATGATACAATAATTTTTTATTTTATTACTATTTATAAGCTATTTTTACCCACTTTATATAGTTTCATTCTATTTTTTAACCTAATGGACTAATTCAAGAGTCATTTTGAGTTGGTTTGTTGTAGTTTTGACTCATTTTTCTTTCATATTTCCACGTCATGATTGACCATTTGTCACCTCGGGAAAGTATTTTCATAACTTAGCATATAGGATAGGTATCCACTCCATCATGCATTTTTTCATTATCCTTCGACTATTTCTTTTTACACCTTAGGAATGAACCCATTTGTTACGACACAAAACCTCCTGTCTGCTATAAATAGTGTCATTAATAAATGGTAGAGACTTACCAAACATGGGCGCCCTAGTTAGATCCTCTTTGTCATTTGGTGCCCATGCCGAGTTTTTTTCTTAGGACTGGGAGTCCATTATAACTTAATACATGACTTTATGATGAGCCTCATTTCTCATTCATGCACATGCGGCCTTATTCCCCGTGGACTCCCAAAAAAAGAGTCTTAGTTAAGCTCTTTTCCGACTCGTTTAAAAACCGAAAAGATTGACGAGTGATCTGTCCCTTTCACACTCATTAAATTGAATTTGAAAGGTCATGGGTCTTAGTTAAGCTCTTTTCCGACTCATTATCAGAAATAGAAAAGATTGCCGAGTGAACTTGTCTTTTTCACACTCGTAAATTGGATTTGAAAAGACGTCTATTTGGCACAAGTTTACCCCTTCTTCACACCAAGTAGACTAAAATACATAAAAAAGGATAGTTTTTGGCATTAAGTTGTGATTGCATCTCATGCCCTCACTTGCAGTATTGAACCTTTAGTCGGTTCTCGCTTTGCGTTATAAATTGTCGCCTAAGCAGTTTTTGCATCCTCAACCAAGCAGAGCCTTATTTATATCCTTCGCAATTTGACACCCTATACCCTGGAGGGAACATCACACCAAGTGTCCATCTCCCGTATGAATTTCCTTGCATTAAGCATAGGTACGTTCCACTGCTGGAACTAGTTTTGCTTACTTGCGACACTCGTTTCCTCCTCTGTATCATAGCATTAATTTGTTATGAAAAAATTAAAAAAAACCGGCGGGAAGGGAGTACTATATTATAATTGGTAGCAGTCGTGTCACCTTTGAATAGAGCACAAAGTTATTGAGTCCTCGTGTCATCATAATTTTGGGTTTAGCATGGCCTTAGGAAGTTGATCTTGTTACAGAGTTTTCTCTACCAGCTAGTTACTTTTCCAGTCCCTATAGAGAATGATATTGATGCCTCCTGCATCTAATAGTCACATCATTGAGTCTATGCTGTCGGAGTCCACCATGTGTCTCATGCTCTTGTTCAAAGGAATTCTATCAACCTGTGTCATCCACTCCTCATAAATATTGACTTTGCATGTCGGCCATACCCTCAGTTTGTCTCAGAATCACATGAGACTATGGTCTTATCATGCACCCTGGCCCTACTTTCATCATCAGTAGGTCACCATGAACCCAACAATCGACATTTCATCATTGGTTGTTGACTAGGTGGTTTCCCTTGTGTTCGATGACAAGACATCTATTCACACTTTGGGATTCATGCAGTGTCTTGGATGCCATTATCCTTATTGGTGGTATCCTCACATTTGTCAACAATTTTCATCATTGGCTGCTATTCATAGGGTCTTTTTCATATACCGCTTGCATTTGGTACACACAAAAGACGCACATGGTTGTTGGTTCGTGAACATGTTCTTTGTCCGATCTCCACCAAATCATGAAGATCCTTCTTTGTTCCTCGTGCTGACTGATGAGAGATGCCTTAATACTCTCCTTTCAGCGGGTCTCCTTCCATCAACTTCATCTCATTTATTCTGGATACGGGACCTAGAGTTTTATGAGTACCTTGAGGCTTGCAGTCATTAGTGGCTGGCTCTCTCACCATTGACATATGGGAATACATCAATGTCTCCTGATCAATGGATTTCTCAAGTGTTCGACACCAACTCCTTTATTCTCACTTGTAGGAATGTACTCGGTGCCTTGATACCTACTTTCATTATTGGTAGGTTGTCTCGCGTTTGTTAATGATATACCTCAATGACTGGTAATCAAACGATGCCTCATTGTGTTCGACTTCAACTCCTTTATTCACATGATGTAGACTTGCACCCTTGGCGGATAGTGTAGAAGACTTGAAGACATCACTACGTGGCCACATCTTTCCTGAGATGTTGCTTCCCTTTCATTAGACCAACACCTATTTGACTTCAGTGATCATGGGAGATCAGATTGTACTCCATGGTATACATATATCTTCACATTCATTTTGAGACTGGTTTCACTGGGATTTGTTCATGACTATGACAACTTTTGGCATGCAACCAAATTTTTATTTTCCTATTCATGGCCATCAACACTTGTTTGGTATATTTTCCACATGGATCTGCATTGTATTCTTGGCAGCCATGTATGCAAAGTCAATATAGAATGTAATGATCAATTGAGTTTGTCCAAATGGTTCTCTACCACTCCACTTCTGGGTTATTTATAATGTATTTTGGCCATCACAGATACTCCTCTGATCTCACACATTAGGGGGCATCTGTTATAGAAATATTTTCCTCACCATTGCTATCTTGCACAGAGGACCTTTTTCCATTTCCCTATGCAGACTTTTCATCCCTTTTTGATGAAACTAGATCCAAAAATATACATTTTTCCACATATACGCTCCCTATTTGCTATACAAGATGCATATATGCTGGCTGCTCCACTAAATCCTGTGTACATCAGGATTTGTGCCAGAAAATACAAAATGAAGTCAGGTTTCCATGTCACGACAGGAGATATCTAATCCTTGGCCTTCCATATACTAGAAACATTCCGACTCGGCCCTTCGATTGCATACTCAATGCTATAAAAGCACAATTCTGATCTATGGAAAAGAGGAGAAAGCATTCAACTTTGAGAGAAAAGTTACTCTGGAGAAATTACTTCATATTGAGTCTGCATCCCTTTGTCCCTCAAGTCTGAACACAATGTTCAGCCCCCAAGCTCTTTCCCTACTATTGAGAGAACCTCATTGACACTCTCCTATGAGCTTGCCTTTGGTGAAGGATTGAAGTGGTGGAGGCCCAGTTGGAAAGAAATAGGTTTCTTGGTTTTGAACCGTGCCGACACGGAAGTCTGTAATGTTGTCACTTTTGTTGATTAATTATTAATAGAAATACTCATTTCCCATCCTATTGGTATATTGCAAATATATGATTATTATCCATGGGCATGTTTGTAATGTTTATTAATGGATTATGCTATATGATGTGTTAACCCCTTTATATCGTCACTATATACTTTCTTTGCTCGTTTGTTAAGAACTTATTGCAGGTATAAAGCTTTGGGTCGAAGTGCTCAATGGTGGAACATCGTCAAACGTTGGATCGAGGTAGGCCTTTTTCTTATCTCGCACATTAGTTTATATAGCATATGTTGGAATTGAGTTGATTTCTGCAGTCATACCTATCTGTTGTGGTTTACCCTTGGCCATAGAGAGTTTTTCCCTCGTTACATTGGGAATTTTACACAACAAACTACATAAAATGGGGTCCACAAAACTGTTGGCTTTTCATCTTCCGGGGTTAGGGTTTTGGATTTTCTTCATGATAAAAATGCCTTTGGAGCCTCATTGTAAAATCATATTCTGGCTAATGCGAGTAGCGGACACATCTCTTCTCAGAGATAAGCTACCACCATTCTAGGGAGTCTTTCAATCTGTATTTTTATAGTCTTTGTACATTTTCGCTCATTAATAGAAAATTGTGTGTTAATGTATCTCTGTGTTTATGGTTGCATCTCTGATACATTTATGTTATATTATCAGATATCTGATATATCTTTGTACATTGCTTTATTATATCTCCACTCTCATTTTGTGCCGAAAATAATCCGGATCAATTGTATCAGAGCAGGCTTCTCTTGATCATTTTTCAGTGCATGTACCCGACGAGGTCCGAGTATAGTAAGTTGGGTCTTGAGATTGTATCTCTTGAATAAAATCTCTCTCGCACATCCAAGAAACCCTCCATGGCAGAAGATAAGAAAAATGACAGAGCACACAATTCTATTAATCTATTGCTTGAGCAAGCTCTCACGTGACATATGGACGAAATGATGGATAATTTTTCCCACATCCTTCAATGTCTGCTGATAAAAACAAATGAGTCTTCATCAAGTGACCACTTTGGAAGTACCTCTACTCTCAAGGTACAATTTAATTTTTATATTCACATATTTGAAGGAAATATAGATGCATATTCCTTAGAAAAATGGTTAAATCTACTAGAAGGTTATTTCTTTGTTCATAATTTATACGACAGGGAAAATATCACCTTCACACTCCTTAAGTCTCTCCCCCATGTCCAACATTGGTGGGAAACTTACTGGGAGAAAAGTTCCATAGAGGAGTCTGGAATATATGGAGCCGATCCCACTTGGGATTTTTTTGTGGATGTGGTAAAGGAAAAATATTACCATGTTGGAAACTATGAGGACCAGTACAAGAGATGGACCACACTACAACAAGAAAGGGGCTAAGCAGTTCCGGAGTTCACCAATACATTCCATACCTTGCGTACCAATATGGGTATCAAAGAACATGAATGACAATTGGTTTTGAAATATCGTGGGGCTCTACACAGATACATCCAAACTGAAATGGATTTTCTGGACATCTCATCACTCAGTTATACTTATCGATATGCCGTTAAAATCGAGCTAAAGTTTAAGCATCAGAACAAACAGGAGTTTGGGTCTGCAAATCCACAACAACCAAAGTATGATAAATACAACCCTAACAAACAACATCCTGAAAACCAGTCTAAGCCACAGGAAAAGAAGGGTCATGGAAAGACGAAGGACACTGGAAAATGGCGCGATTTCCACAAAATCCCATGGCACAACACCGATGAATGTCACTCAAAATAGTCATTGGTGCCCGAGATAAAATACAAGGAGTTGAACCTTGATTCAAAATTTGATTCTGAAAATACTGATAGAAGACAGATCATCGACGCAGACCTCATTTCTATTGTCACAACTGCAACAATTAAACCAGAAGAACCAACATATTCTGAAGAGGGGGAGTGCCTTTTTCATTCACAAATGTGGGTGAAGGGGACCTCGTTGCATTTTATTGTTGATAGTGGAAGCAAGAGGAACCTTATCTCAGAAGAGTTCATCAAATAGTTGGGATTGTCGACAATACCACACCCGCAACCATACAAAATTGGGTGGCTTCACCAAGGACGAGATCTTCATGTCAACCAATAGTGTCGAATGTCATACGACATCCAACCCTTCAAGGATAAGGTATTATGTGATGTTTCTCCCATGGATGTATGTGATGTTCTCTTGGGCCAGCGATATATGCAGAAGCGCCATGTTGTTTATGAGTCTCGACTCCGTAGTGTCATTGTTACTCTGGGGGGTCATATTTACAGGATACCAGAGGTAATTATGACTATTTTCCCACCTAAACAGTGTTGCAAGGTAGTATCTCATACTACAAAATTCAACTTATTCACAGTCGGTTCAAAGCGTGAACATACGAACACCATTGAAACCTCAGTCCAAACACCTTCTATCCAACAGAAATAGGTCGACAAGATTGTAGAAAAGTGTAAATATTCCTTCTACACATAGGCATATCATGTAGACAGACTGGTTAAAAAGGTCCAACCCTTCAAACCACAGGTTTGTGACAACCTTCAACAAGCTAAGAAATGCAACTTCTCCAACAAGGAAAACAACTCATCAAGATGCAAATTCAACAAACGATTTTCCCTCTCCCCCCGGGCATTCAACGTAATGGAGACCATTTATTCCTAAGGAGGGAGGATTTATCCAGGTGGATATCGGTGGCCACCCACCTTTTCCAAATGTCTCAAAACAATTTTCGGGCAATTTTGGTAATTTACTATTTTTAGCAGTTTTTAACTTTCGTGCCATTTTGAGGGCCTAATTGAAGGATTTTCTAGATAGAGCTTCTCAATTATAGCTAAAGGCTCTTATTTATCCCCCAAAATGAATCTCCTTGATGATATATTTCCAACGAGCTATCGTGCACCCCAAACGAAGATCGTATGCCAAAGTTACGCCCCCAAGAAGTTGATACACCAAACTACCCAAAATGGGGTCCACAAAACTGTTGGCTTTTCATCTTTCAGGGTTAGGGTTTTGGATTTTATTTATGATAAAAAGGCCTTTGGAGCCTCATTGTAAAATCATCTTCTGGCGAATGTGAGTAGCGGACACATATCTTCTCAGAGATAAACTACCACCATTCTAGCAAGGTTTTCACTCAGTATTTTTACAGTCTTTGTACATTTTCACTCATTAATAGAAAATTGTGTATTACGGTATCTCTGTGTTTATGGTTTCATCTATGATACATTTATGTTATATTATTGGATATCTAAGATATCTCTGAACATTTCTTTATTATATATTTTCTCTCATTTCATGCCGAAAATAATCCGGATCATTTTGTACTGGAACATGAAAGGCCAATTATACTGGAGGAAGCACACGATGGGATTGTTGGAGGACATTATGCAGGAAAAGAAACAAAACAAAATATTTTATGTGCAAATCTTTGGTGGCCTACATTGCACAAATATGCGAAGAAGCATTTTCAGTCTTGCGACATATGTCAAAGAGTGAGAAAACCGTCTAGGCGAGGTGAAATACCATTAAATCCACAACTTACGTTGCAAACATTCTATAAGTGGGACATTGACTTTGTAGGAATGATCAATCCACAAGTAAGGAGATAAGATTTTATAGCAAGATTTTCCTCACCCTATGCAAATTTGCTCATAAGGCCTTTTTCCATTTCCCTATGCAGACTTGAAGTCCCTTTTTGCAAATCCTAGAGCTAAAAACAATATTTTTCCACATATACACTCCCTAACTATTATACATAATTTGTATACATAGGTTGCACCATTACGACCAACATACAATGGGTTTTGTGCCAAAAATTAAAAAACAATGTCGGGTTTCCATGTCACGTCATGAGATCCATGATCCTTGACCTTCCATATACTGGAAACTTTTCGACTCGACCCTTCAATTCCATTTGAAGGCTATAAACGGGCCATATCCAAGCTATGGAAAATAGGAGAATAATTCAAATTTGAGAGAAAAGTTACTCTTGAGAAATTATTCACTTCATATTGAGTCTGCATTCCTTTGTCATTTTAATTCTGAACACATTGTTCAACCCCCAAGCTCTTCCCTACTTGATTAAGAACCTTGTTGTCTCTCTTATGTGAGTTTGCCTTTACTGGAGGATTGAAGTGGTGGAGGCCCAACTAGAAGGGAATCAGTTTCTCGGTTCCAAACCATGATGACACAAAAGTTTGTAATTCATTCACTTCTGCTGATTACATTTTAATAGAAATACTCTTTTCTTGTCCAATTAATGTCTTGCAAATATTTGAATTATTATTCCATGGGCATTTTTGTTATGAATATTGATGGATTATGCTATTGAATATGATAACTTTATATATTATCACCATATGATTGCGTTTATTGGTTGTTGAGGACAAGTTGCAGGTGTATTTCTTTGGGTCAAGTGCTCAATAATGGACTTCATCAAATGTCTGGATGAGGTAGGCTCTTTACCTTGTCTTGTTAGCATATTTTTTTATATAGCATACCTGGGATTAGAGTTGATTTCTGTAATCATTTCCTTCTGTTTTGGTTTACCCCATGCCATAGAGAGATTTTCCTTGTAACAGAATTGGCGACCATATTGGGGATATAATATTCTTTTCGAGGTTTGGAGTGTTTTTCTCCTTTGATTTCTCCCATTTATATTGAGTTTACTTTTTTCTGATTGCTTGACATCCTCTGTTCACTTTGAGTATGAGTTTCTTAGCCTTATCCTTAACCTGGCAGTGTTTTAACACAAATATGTGGGTTTTTACCTGACAGTCGTGTACATACGCATAGTGTCCTTCTGCAAGAGGCGTATATACATAGTTTTCCCAACAATCGTGTACATCTTTCTTGTATGCTTGGTTTCTGAGTTTGATGTTTGTTGGGTAAGTTGTGATGGTTTATGAGTCTTCTTAGGTCTTTGTTATGACTGTTAAGTGCCTACAGAGTGATAGGAAACCTTTCTTTGGTTGAATTTTCATGCGGTGCCTTTCCAATCATCCTTTTCATTGATTGTCCTTGCATATAGGGCTGGGTGTTTGCTTCTTGATATCCTACTTGGTTTGTCTCTAATTGCATTCAGTAGAATATTTATATCAAGTTGTTGTTCAATCCTTTCTTTTTCATTCTTTTATATTGAAAATACATAGTAAATGTTTTTCATTGTTGGCATTTGATCTTTTGGTTCCTTATCATTGATCTTAGCACACGTACAAAAATTTTACATTTTAGTTTGAATTGTAGAATTAAATTGAAAATTTCATATTGAAAAGCTTATCATTCATTGAGAATTGAAGTTAGGACTTTGCATCTTATTCATATTCATTTATTTTACTTGTTGAGTCATAACATCATTAGTTTCACTACCACACCTTTTTGAGTAAGAAAGGCCACTAAAATCAATGTTGATAATTTAAAATTGATTAGAAACGATTTTATTTTCTAGGGTGCACAAACTAGCTTAGGATTTAGAGCCTTGGAATAGGATTTTGTTAGTAAACTTCTCCAAGGCTATTAAATCAACATATGTGTATGACTAAGGGAGTGGTGAAATCCATTGTATAATTGGTGACATTAGGAGGCTCCTCTTACACCGGATTTAAGCACAAGGTCATGTGAAGTTGGTAGAGGGGATATCCCCCCAACTTTCTTAGCGTCAAATATATTTTTGGGGATCTATTCGTACATGAGGATATTTCTAGTACCTTTATCTTTGTGAGAGGCGATGCTTTTGAGGTTTCGGGATTTGTTACCCTGCCCATATGGTAGAACTGACTTACGAATGTTCACTTGCACATCGGTTATATCATGGTTGCTTAGTTGCTTGACATATGTACCACATAGGTTACTTGCAGGGGTTATTCTGTAGGTACCCTGGGTTAGATAAGGGTCGAACATCACACAAAATTTATGGAGGATTACCTCTCCGGGGGGATCTAACTGACTAGTTGTTAATCCCACGAGGGCCCTTATAACTAATTATAATACCTCCAATCTTTTGTAGGGAGTCTCAGGCCCCTCTTGGGCGAGGCTTGCCTACTTTAGGGAGGGAGGCCCCTTTTAGCCACTTTATCCTATTTGTGTGCATATTGGCCTTTTGTTTATTTTGGGTGTGCTCTTTGATTACTAGTTTGCCTTAGGATTTTTTTTTATATATCAAGTCTCGAGTCATCGTGGAACCATACTAGATTCCCCACAGGTCTTGCTACTTGTTACGATTACCACCGCATCTTGAGTCTTTTCCTTCTAAAAGGAATAAAGTTATAAAACATGGTACACACGCCTCCACTTACCAAACTTGTGATCATACAAGGATGAGTACTTAATTGATTCAGAAAGATACTGGGATCCCTTCGACTCCCATACCCACTATAGTTACCGGTACTCCTTCGACACCTTCAACCACAACAAATGTAGTGTCGGAGGTTCCTATCATCACTCTTTTCCATCCTACAGTGAATAATCAACCTATAGCCACGAACCATTTTGGGTCCCTTTGTCACTCGCCGGGCTACAATATTCAGTCCATCCCTATGACCTCTAGTCCTTTTTCTTATGGTATGTCGAATTTCACATTGCAATTTTCATCCTCCATCCCAACATCCAATTCGAATATTAGTATTAGAATTGGGGGCATGGATCCTCCACATACTCCATTTTCATTTGGTGGTGCTCATATCCCACAAACAACTCCTACAGTTGGAGGCCTTCCTCCTTTTCACCCCAAGTCTAATCCTGGTCCCAATGCTCCTAGATGGAGTGGTCAACCTGGTAGACAAGCTGCTTCTTACGGTTCGTCCTTTACACCTACCTCCTCTGTACTGATTCCGACCAATAAGTTTGGCATGATGAATCCACCTTTATCCTATGGATTCACACCTAGAGGAGGTAAGTTTCATACCTTGGGAAACCCCCAACATGGAGCCACTCCAGCTAGGGGGAATTTTTACAACCCTCATCATAACATTCCTACTGGAATGGTGCCCAACCAACCATTCATGAATCAGTTTGAAGAAGGGTTTTAAAATATCAGACAGGACCATGGTGCATACCAGAACCCTGGATGGCCTGTGATTCCCCAGCAAAAATATTTCTAGAGAACTTGGGGCTAGATGCTGCAACCTCGTCTCCATGTTATGGCCACGCTCAATCTACCATACTTTTCTAGATTAATGAATGACCTTGTGCGCCATGATCTAGCATGCCCCCCTGTCCCCAACAATCTTCCTTCGGATATTCCAAAATTCGAGGGCAAGAGTGGTGAGGATCTTGGTGATCACATCACTACTTTTCACCTTTGGTGCTCTTCAAACTCCTTTAACGACGATTCTATTTGTTTAAGATTGTTTCAACGCACCCTCATGAGGGTTGCTGCGAAATGGTATATAGAGCTACTAGGGGGGACGTATGGAATATTTAATTAGATGGTTTTAGTCTTCCTCAACCACTTCCAATTGCCGATTTGTTACAATGCTAGCATAAAAATTCTGTCAGCATTCCATCAGGAAAAATCCACCCATATCTTAGATCACATCCAAGAGTGGCGTAGATAGAATAGGTTGATCAAGGCCTACATACCCCCAAAATTCCTGCTAGAGTGGTTCCTTAAGTCTCTACAACCTTATTTTCGAAGGATGTTTCTACATCCAGGGTTACATATGAAGAAGAAGCGATTTTTAAATCCCAACAGTTAGATCTTATATATGCTCAGTCTGGGATGTTATATGAGATTCTTCCAGACGCATCAAGGTCAAAATATAACCCTAAACAAAATCCTAGGCCTCATGTCGATGACATTGTAGACTACACTAATGTGAAATCTGCAGACTTGGTGACAATCCAGTTGAAAGACTTGTCTCTAAACCAGTCTATAGGAGGGATAGCTTCGTCTGTGTCCTCCACTCCCACTCAATCAGTGGATGTACATTATGTGCAATCATCGACCAATATGAATGGTATCCAACAACTAGGAGGGAATAAAAATAAAGGACATGCTAAAAATCAAAAGGGTGGGAAGAATAATAATAAACCAAAGGACAATGGTAATAATGAGAAGTCAAATAATAACGTTGGTGAGGGAAAGAAAGAAAGGCGAAAGGTGAATTTTCCCTGCAATCTTTGTACAGACGATCACCTTACCCACTTATTCCCCAAACTTGCATAAGTTGTGAGGATTTTATCTCTACCACCCGCTGTGCTGACTAATCCTTTTCCACATAATCAACACATGGCCTCGAGCTCCTTGAATGGTAGAAATGCAGCAAGTGGGAGTCAAAACCCACTGACACAATACAATGACCGTCTATGCATCAATATGGTTAAACATGAGGTTAATGTATCCACTTGATCTCGCGATTATAGTTCTTCATAGACTGTACCTGGTCTAGAGTGTCCCCCTCCTCTGGAGATGCCTTTACAGATTGAAAATCCAGAGCCCCCACCTCATATTCTGAAATGAGTACTAAAGCGATCTACCCACAATCCTAATGCTAGAGACGCCTAGAATTACTCTATTCTTGAGGATCTGGGTCAAACCCCTTGTGCGATGTCAGCTTTGGAGGTACTCCAAATGTGTCCTTCACAGAGGAATGCCTTGTTATCTATGTTAGGAGATCTAGATCTTTGTTTCTCTAAAGTTATCAAGTTTGACGTCACGGATGTGAAGCCTCGCTTGCCTTACCATGTGGAATTCAAAATCCATGTGGTTTACTCAAAGTATACCATCAAATATAATGTTGTTGATGAAGGCACTGCAACATGTGTGATGTCCCTAGTTTGCTGGAAATCCCTTGGCTCTCTGACCCTTTCTCAATCTCCGACCATGTTGAATTCTTTTGATTGTCGTTCCTTCGGCCCTCACGATATTCTTCTTGTCTTCTCAGTCCATTTAGGTGGGAAGACGATAGAGTTGTATTTCGAGGTGGTTGATGCACCCCTCGACTATAACTTGATACTAGGACACACATGGACTTATGCTATGACTGCAATCATATCATCTGTCTTCCGCACTCTTTTCTTTCCTCATGACGGAAGGATTGTGAAAATCGACCAATTGTCCTTTGTGTATGCTAGCCCTAATGCATCAATTGGACCATCGATCCCCGTAATCGACAATTCTCAGCCAACAACTGATAATATCGGTGTCAAAATGATTCATCCCTTATGGGTACCTTTGAATTCATGGCATCAATTCATCATATATACGCCATGTCTAGTAGGTTTTCTTCGTCAATGAGGTCCATTCCTTTCCACACTTCTTATTTTAACGATCCTTGGACCCTACCTTCCTTGAATGCATCTTGTGAATGTCATCCACATAATGGAATGGCCATACCACTATCGGTAGAAAAGATAACATATCAGGTTGTTCTTGACTCTTCCACCGATCCGGATCCTGTTACCTTGCAGATAGACGAGGATGATCCTGTTCTCGAAATCGTGTGGGGAACTTCATCGTATTATTCACATGACTTCCTCAATGATACTTTACCTTTGGATGAAGCTATCATAGAGGCCATGAATGGTTCTGACAGGACATGGGATGATATGCACCATCACTCTTATTTTCTCCGAGAACTTGCTAGAATCGAACAAGATGATTTTATATCTACCTTGAGTGAGATAGTCGGTCACGCCTGTTAGAAAAACAGGACCGCGGAGAAATAAAATAAAACAAATTCAGAAACAAAACACAAAAGACACACAATACAAGAGAGGCACAGATTTACGTGGTTCACCCAGTGTGGGCTACGTCCACCAGAGAAATTGCCAGGTCCTTCCTTTATTATTATCCAGCAAAATGAAGGGATACAACCTACAGCAAAACCCACTGTAACTTCCTCTTCTTTCTCTCACAGTCTCCTCTCTCAGAATACAATATTCACCATCATCCATAGCCGCAATACATTTCCCTCATAAAAGAGGGTTGCCTTCTAGGGCAAAAAACCCTAACATAATCTCTACCATTAGATCTGCGACCTTATAATGAATGGTCCAGATTTACAATGAAATTACAATATACTTTTACAAGGCAATTTTTGCACCCCGCAGAGGGGGTACCCCCCCTCTGCACTCCCCCGCATGGAAGAGTGTACATACTTCTGGGGTGTAAATACTTCATGGGGTATAAACACGGCTGAAAGCAAGGACCTCTACATCAGGAAGATAATTAGGCTCCACAACCAACAACGCCATAGTTCTAATTGATATGCATTCCATTTATGTCGAAGGAAACATGGTGAGTATCTCCCCCACTATCATGATCGATATCTCTCGTATTCTTGGCAAGATTGAAAATGTATACATCGGTGCAGATTTTTTGGCGAAAGAAATTATGATCTACATCGAGCTCTTCAAAGAATTATGTGATGTATTCACTTGGTCATATGAAGAGATGCAAAAAATAGACCTTCAAATTTTTGAACATAAGATTAAAACCTACCCGGATGCTAATCCTGTTCGATAACGACTTAGAGTTGTCAATCCTAGGAAGGCCCCTGTTATTAAGGCAAAGGTAGAAAAATTGCTTAACATTGACTTTATCTACCTAGTTCCCTTGACTGAATGGGTATCCAACCCCGATCCTTTGAATAAAAATCAAGGAACCATCCATGTATGCATGGATTTTCATGACTTGAATAAGGCCTATCCCTAAGACAACTTCCCAATGCCCTTCATTGATCAGATTGTCGATGAATGTGCGAGAAGCAATTTTTTTTCTTTTATGGGTGAATTTTCAGGGTATAGCCAAATTCAGATTAAGCCTGAGGACCAACATAAGACGCCATTCATTTGTCCTTGGGGTACATTCACATACCAAAATATTCCTTTCAACCTTAAGAATGCCAGAGCAACCTTCCAATGAGCTATGACCTTCACATTTCATGATCTCAAGCATATAGTTGAAGCCTATCTCAACGATCTCATTGTTCACTCTCATAAGAGAGTGGATCACCCTAAACACCTTTGACTTGTTTTTGAAAGATGCCACCATTATCAAATCCGTTTGAACTCTCATAAATGAATCTTTTGTGTTAGGTCAGGTCAAATTCTAGGATTTTTAGCCTCTGAGACTGGGATCATGGTATATCCGTTAAAGGTTGAGGCAATACTTTGATTGCCTCCCCCGCACACTATTCATCAACTTCAAGGTTTACATGGGAATGCTAACTTTTTACGATGGTTTATAGTGAACTATGCCAATATTACTAAGGGTTTCATGTGTATTTTAAATAAGGACACTCCTTTTATCTGGGATGAGCAAGCCCATGAATCCTTCGATGCTTTGAAGAAAGCCTTGGTATCGACACCTCTGCTGAAGTCTTTGGACTACGGTAGAGATTACTAGCTTTGTGTCGTCACGTCTGAAGATATGATTGGTATGGTGTTGGTTCAGGAGGATGACGAGCTCCGTGAGCACGTCATTTACTAGCTTAGTTGAAACTTAATCGGCCCTGAACTCAAGTATTCTCATTTTGAAAAGCTAGCTTTGGATGCCATTCACGTAGTTCAATGATTACGACACTATATATTGCTTTGTAAAACTACTGTGGTTTCCGATGTCAATCCATTTCAATATGTCCTTACCAGGCATATCATAGGGGGAAAATACAATAAATGGATTGTCATTTTACAAGAATTTGATCTCAACTTAGCTTCTGCGAAATCCAAGAAATCACTAGTTTTTGCAGAGTTAATATCCGACTTCCCTCGGTTAGATGAGGATGTGATTCATGTTGATTAATTTACGGATGAACACATTTTCCTTGTCTCGTCTTCAGACCCCTGGTATGGATATATTGTTGTCTATATTCAAACTTTGAAGTTCCCTCATCATCTCTCGAGAGATACCAAGATAAGAACTACCTTATCATCAATGATAATTTGTATCGGTGAGGAGTACTCAATATCTTGCGTTGTTTCTTGACTCACGAAGAAGATGAGTCTGTTCTGAACGACTGCCACAATGGGGATTTTGGTGGTCATTTGTTTGGGCTTGCGACAACCCATAAAAGTTTGTGAACTGATTATTTTTGGTCGTCTATGTTTAAAGATTTCCTCGAAGCGGTTAATAAATGTCACCCCTGCCAGGTGTTCACTCGAAAAATGCACTCGCATCTGACCCCTCTCCATCCAGTCAGTACTGTCGGTCCCTTCACAAAGTGGGGGGTGGATTTTGTGGATTGTAACCCAACTTTGGCTGGGGGGAATCAACACATTATCATGGCCGTAGATTACTTTACTAAGTGGGTTGCGACCATGACTACAATGAAATCCGATGGTAAGACTGATTCTTTCTTCGTGTTCAATCCAATTATAGCCAGGTTCAGAATCCTGAGTGAGATTGTCACTGATCATGGTAGTCACTTTCAGAATTAAATGATGAAAGAATTAGCATAAAAACTGGGGTTTATACATGGTCATTCTTCCCCTTACTACCCCCAGAAAAATGGGCAAGTAGAGGTCATTAACAAGTCTCTCAAGACCATTTTGCAAAAAATTGTCAGCCAGAGCAAATCTGACTGACATATCATGCTTTATCCAACACTTTGGGCATACCGAACCTTGGTTAAGACTTCCACTGGTTTTTCTCCTTTCCATTTAGTGCACGTCATGGAGTCTATCCTACCTATTGAATGCAAAATCCCTTCTCTTATATTGGTAGTTGCACACCTACCTAACACTTCCATTCTTGAACAATGCCTCGTACACCTAGAGAGTCTAGATGAGCAACATCAAGACACCTCCATGACTATCAAATCAAATAAGAGAAGTGTTAAGGTCCAATATGATAAGTTTTTCTATCCTCGACAATACATTGAGGGTGACTTGGTCCTTCTATACAACCAAGCCAGAGAACCACTGGGGGTAGGAAAGTTCAAACCCATGTTTCACAGTCCCTATATCGTGCGACATGTCTTAGAAAAAGGAGCCTATGAATTAGAATATAGTGAAGGGAACATGTTGACTGAGCCCGGGAATGGGCTCTATTTGAAAAGATATTACGCCTAAGCCCCAATCTTGGGCACAACTCTTTGTATACTAATGTATTTTAGTGTATATATCTTTTCTCTCTTTCTTATCTTCAACTTGCTTATCATTTTTTCCCTTGGTTGGAAGATGTCAACAAAGTCTTCGATATAGTTAGGATTCACAGAAAGAGCCAGTCGTCATACAAAAAACTTGGCTTCTATCACTTGGGTTGTTTACTCACCCGAGCGTCTATTGGTGTGTTCAGGTGGCATTTGCCTAGGGCCATCAACGAATAATGTGGCCGAATATAGTATCGTTATAGAACTTTTGTACGATGTCATTTCACATGGTATTCACTCTTTAGAGGCTCTCCTGGACTCCCAGTTAGTAGTACATTAGTTGGACGACAATTTTCGTGTGCGTGACCCTACTCTTCTCCAACAATTCTTATGGGTACAAATTTTGGAATGACATTTTGTTTTTATTACTTATCATCACATACCTAGAAGTCATAATTATGTATCTGATGCATATGATAATTTTGTTTTAGATTGGAATTTGTCACATAACTAAAGCAAAGAAAACTCTTTCATTAATGTACACATTGTAATATAAGTAAAGTCGAATATCAATGTTTTTATATATTTCATCTCTCCAAAACATATGATGTTATAGTACAAAATTGGGGCTGACACCCTCAAAATACATATACAACCAATCATACAACAATCATGACATCTACGCCTATGGTGCTAGATGTGTGTCATGATAGCATACTATGGTGTTTGCGAGAATCCGAAAGAGTTGTACCCAAGCACGTGGCACACCTACCACCTGTTGTTGCATCGCCTCTGGAAGATATTCTACTTGAACCATGGGAATCCTTTGTGTCAAATGAGACAGGTTTCCCTACATGTTTTGAAGCACTCTATGAGTGTCTCCTCTCACTAGATCATCCCCCTGGTGCCTCCGCCGATGTCGTGGAAGTCCATCCGACCGTTGTGGACCTACAACTACGTCACATACATGTTTAGTTATTAGTTGACATCATCCAAAAATATTTTTGTTTTCTTATACAAAAGTAAAAAAAAATGAAAAGAATATTATCTTATATCGACAACAATTGTGTCACCTTTGAATAGAGAACAAACTTTTGAGTCCACATGTCATCAAAATTTTGGGTTTAGCATAACCTTAGGAAGCTGAGCTTGTTACTTAGAGTTTACTCCCTCGACTGGTTACTGATGCAGGAGTATCTCTCCACCTCAACAATGTGCCAACATTCCAGCACATCAAAGCGCATTTAAAGAAGGGGAGAGGCACCAACCCTCTCATTTTTCCCTTGAAATTTAATTTTCAATGTAGTTAAAAGCAATTAAATGCTGTAAGGATGATCATAGACGAGTTATTTTATTTGTACAAGAAGTATATGAATTTTCCTTTAATAGGATTGAGCTAGATAGATCTCGAGCATCGCCTCAGATTTGAATTGTTAGTGATCATTCAATGTAATATTCCTCGGTAGTTAGGCACTGTAATGGTGATTAGAAACCACTAGAGTAGCTGGAGGGAAGGATCGAGGATCCTCTCTTTTGTAAAAATATCTTTGTATCAAATTTCATTATTAAGTTAGAGTGGAAGAGAATAAGGAGAGGAGAGAGCCGAGATTCTATTGCAGTCCGAGCTTGTACACATTGTAAATAAACATTCATATTAATACAAAGAGAGAAGTTTTTCCTGCCTATGAGTTTTTTGTGCATTTATGTGTTTAATGAATTTTATATGTGTGCTTATGAATGTATGGTGTAGATGTATGGTAGGTTTCCATCTGTAGGATAAGGATATAATTCACTATCTGTTTGAGGGTTTTTCAAGTTGTTTTAAGTTCTTTAGGCCAAGCGCAAGGAGTGTGTGACATAGTGTTGAAACTCTGTGAGCCAACGCAAGGAGTGCGTAGTTGGACTATGCTTCGAGTTCAAAGAAGAACGTGCCAGGGGGGAACACCAGGATAATTCATAGACTCATAGAGGAGCCTGAAGGTTACTGAACACCTTAGAAGAGAAAATGTGTAGAGAAGGAACACAAGATAGAGTTGTTGAACACTCTGAGAGATCTACCATGTTGACATTGAGCATGTGCAAGTGTTCACAAGAGAATTATCTTCGAGTTCTAAGAGAAGAGTGTCAAGGAGAAGACACCATAGAGTTTCTAAACACTATGTAGGCTCAAAAAGGAGTGCTTTGAGAAGGTGTAAAGAGTGCATAGAACCAACACGTTATGAAGTGTTGGAGGAATTGAGGAAAACCAGAGTTGTTGAATACTCTAGGGAAGAGCTCTGCAGATATGCATTGAGCGAATGCAAGGAGTGCATTGGTGAACCTGAAAGAGGCCAAGATCCAAAAGGAAGACCTGTTCAAGGTGTGCATTAGGCCAACACTTGGACCAGTGTTGCGAAAGTCTGAAGATTCAGACAGGTGCAAGGAGTGTGTCATAAGTGGAGTGTTGCAACTCTTTATAAGCTTAGGAGGATGAGCGTTAAGTGCCAGGAGGGTGCAAGAATTCCTTTGGAGGAAGCATAGGGTTGAGTCCCTTATAAATACAAGCAACTGCAAGGCTCGGGAAAAGTGATGCAAGTTTGCACAGTGAAATCGCAAGTGTGCGCCAGAGCCGATGTCAAATCACATTGGAAAAAGCTTAGAAGGGATAGCTCAAGGTGTGCACCAAAGAAAAAATTATTCCAAGTCCCAAAGTTCAAGAGGAAAAGTGAAGACAAGACCCAACAATTGGGCTTGCAGGAGAAATCTCAAAGGCTGCAGCCTTTGACACTTACAAATTTTCGCAAATTTGGGAGGAATAGGGGTAGGAGGAGAGAAAACTCTCGAAGTCCGAAGACTGAAGTTAATCTAGGCTATTGGTTGCAGGGAGGAGACATGGAAGATATCCATGGACTTTGGAGGAAGAGCCCTTCGGAGGAAAGAGGAGTTGGTGAAGCCAAAAATCCCAAAGCTCGAAGCATTGACAGTCGTTGATCTAAGGAAGTGGCGAGGACTGTTGATCCTTGCGCCAGTTGTGTTTGCGGTTCAAATTTAGGGGGAAAAGAAGTTTGTTGTTGTGAAAATAGCTGAATCCTGAAGCCCGAAGCCTGAAGCTCCTTTTGGGTTAAACCCCGGGTCATAGCTCGAGGTCGCATGAGGAGAGGGACTAACGGGAGGAGCTAGTGTTCGCTATTTTAAAAACTACTAATAGCGCTAGAAAAAGGTCCCACGGGTTACATATGACCTACGAATGAGGAGAAAAGGGCCTGTGTAGAATTGATTTGGGGGCTAGAAGAGTCTGTAAGAGTTGATCTGACTCCCTGTTTTGAATGATCCTAGACCGAGAGGTATCATAACCTTGAGGAGAGAAGGAGGGGTCCACATCAAGTGGTATCAGAGCTAAAATTCACTTGTAGACAACAAGTGAAAGGAGACAGAGTGTGATGCTCTGTAGAGACTATTGCAAGGTGTGAAACATATGGTAAACAACCAGGTGGGATGCAGGTGAAGAGATATGGTTGCTGAAGGCCATAATGGTGGTCAAGGTAAGGATCACTAGCATAAAAGCAAGGCATAAATGGATAAAGAGCTCGAGAAAATCAGAGAAAAAATGGATAGACTAACGCTGAAGATGAAACAAGAATCCCAAGTACACTGGAGGTATGAATGGACCTTAAAGAGAAGAGTGAAATGGCCTATCCAGAAGTTGTTGGCCAGAAGGAAACAAAAATAGTTGAGGAGGTGTATGAGGGAAGTTGAAACCCCCAGTGGCACATAGGAGATGGTTTGCATCTACAAACCAAAGACCAGAGAGAATCTCAATGATGAGGAGAAGAGATCAAGAAAAGATCTCGTAGACTGCCAAGAGGGAAGTGATGAATTTTCAAATTGTTGGGTGGGAAATGAGCTGAGATGAGTGGAAGATCTCATGAACTTCCAGGAGGGTAGGAAATAAATCCCAATTTTCTAGGTGGGAAAGGGAGAAGAGAGGAGATTTTCTGACAGTCTCATGAACTTAGCTAGGATTTCATATCATCACGGAGATCTGATGGAGGAGGATCATAGGAGAATTCTGATCATTGGGGGAATTCATATATTCCTGCCACATAGCCCAACATAGGCCAGTGCGTGTACTACATATGAGGAAGTGATGTAGAAAGAATTTGAGGAAGAGGTCGTGGGGCCAAATGTTTGTGAAGCTAATAGTTTATGTACTATAGATGTAGTAGAGGAGAGACAACCAACTGTGACTGTCATAGAGGAAGAGGAGAAGGAGAATATACTAATGTCCGCCTCAGCAGAAAAAGAGGAGAACATAGTTGAATTTCTTACTTAGTGGGAGATGGAGTTGGAGATGCTGGAGGATTGGTTGAACAATCCATAACCAGAAGATGGATTCCAAGAGATAGACATGGATATGGAAGGAGAAGACCATTCAACATAACTGCTCATAAATTTCAGCCAGGAAGTTGAATAGGAGATGACTGCAACACTGGATCCTGCAGCAGAAGAGGAAGCAAACAATATGGAATTTTCTGAGTTGTATAAAGAATTGAAATCCTTGGAGAGAAGGGTGATAGTGAAAAGTCAGCACATCCAACAGGATAAATTGGAAACAGGTGGAGGAGAATACCAACTAGGAGAGGAGCAGTTGGAGGGAGTTGTAGATGTACCAGTAGAGGAACTGTAAGAAGTCAATCTATCATAAGAGGAAGCTGAGAAAAAGATCAGTGAGGATACTGTAGAATTGAAGTCTGCAGCAGAGTGGAAAGTCAAGTCCACAAGACGTGAAGATAACATGGGAGATCGATATGATCTGCCCTTTCATCAACATAAGGGGGAGATGAAATAGAGCAGTCTGCATGAAAGAAAGAGACATCCAACGGAGCAGTTGGAGGAGGTGATATAGGAGATAAGAGATATGAAAGAAAGAGACATCCAATGGAGCATTGCCTCAGATCAAAATTGTTAGTGATCATTCAATGTAATCTACCTCGATAGTTAGGCATTGTAATGGTGATTAGACACCACTAGAGTAGTTGGAGGGAAGGCTCGAGGATCCCCTCTTTTGTAAAAATATCTTTGTATCAAATTTCATTAGTAAGTTAGAGTGGAAGAGAATAATGAGAGGAGAGAGTCGAGACTCTGTTGCAATCCGAACTTGTACACATTGTAAACAAACATTCATATTAATACAAAGAGAGCAGTTTTTCTTGCCTATGATTTTTCCGTGCGTTCATGTGTTTAATGAATGTTATATGTGTTCTTATGAATGTATGTTGTAGATGTATGGTAGGTTTCCATATGCATGATAAGGATAGAATTCACTATCTGTTTGAGGGTTTTATGAGTTGTTATGGGTTCTTTAGGCCAAGCGCAAGGAGTGCGCGACAAAGTGTTGAAACTCTGTGAGCCAACGCAAGGAGTGTGTAGCTGGAATCTTCTTCGAGTTCATAGAAGAACATGCCAGGAGGGAACACCAGGATAATTCATAGAATCGGAGAGGATACTCAAGGTTACTGAACACCTTGGAAGAGAAACTGTGCAGAGAAGGAACATAAGACAAAGTTGCTAAACACTCTGTAGAGCTCTTCCATGTGGGCATTGAGTAGGTGCAAGTGTGAACAAGAGAATTCTCTTCACGTTCGGAGATAAGAGTGTCAAGGAGAAGACACCACATATTTTATGAACACTCTGTAGGCTCAACAAGGAGTGCTTTGAGTAGGTGAAAAGAGTGCACATAACCAACATGTTCTGAAGTGTTAAAGGAATTCAGGAAAACCAGAGTTGTTGAATACTCTGGGGAATAGATCTGCAAGTGTGCATTGAGAGAACACAAGGAGTGCATTAGTGAAATTGAAAGAGGCCAGGATCTAGAAGGAAGACATGTGTAAGGTGTGCATCAGGCCAACACTTGGACCAGTGTTGAGAAAGTCCGAATATTTAGACAGGTGCAAGGAGTGCACCATAAGTGGAGTGTTTCAAATCTTCATAAGCTTAGGAGGACGAGCGTTAAGTTCTAGGAGGACGTAAGAATTCCTTTGGAGGAATAAGAGGGATGAGTCCTTTACAGATCCAAGAAACTGTAAGGATCAAGAAAAGTGGTGTAGGTTTTCACAGTGAAAGTGCAAGTGTGCGCCAAAGCCAAGGTCGAATCACATTGGAAAAATCTCGGAAGGGATATTGTAAGGTGTGCACTGAAGACAAACTTATTCCAAGTCCCAAAGTTTAGGAGGAAAAGAAAATTCGAGACCCAACAGTCGAGCTCACAAGAGAAATCTCAAAGGCTGCAACCTTTGACACTTACAAATTTTCCCAAATTCAGGAGGAACAGGGGTAGGAGGAGCGAAAAATCTCGAAGGCCGAAGACCGAAGTTAATCTAGGTTGTTGGTTGCAGTGAGGAAATGTGGCAGAGATCCACACACTTCGGAGGAAGAGCACTTCAGAGGAAAGTGAGGTTGGTGAAGCCAAAAATACCGAGGCCCGAAGCATTGAGGGTCATTGATCTAAGGAAGTGGTAGGGACTGTTAATCCTCACGCCAGTTGTGTTAGCGATTCGAATTTTGGGGGAAAAGGAGTTTGTTGTTGTGAAAACAGTCAAAGCCCAAAGCACCTTGGGTTAAGACCCGGGTCACAGCCCGAGGTCACATGAGGAGAGGGACTAGCAGGAGGAGCTAGTGCTCTCCAGTTTAAAAACTGCCAAGAGTGCCAGAAAAAGGGCTCGCGGGTTACATATGACCTGCACCTGAGGAGAAAAGGGGCATGTGTAAATTTATTTGGGGGCTAGCAGAGTCCCGAAGACTCGATCCAACTCCTTGCTTTGAATGATCCTAGACCGAGAGGTCACGTAAACCTGAGGAGAGAAGAGGGGGTCTGCATCAGTTACTCTTCCAATCCCTATGGAGAGTTTGATTGGTGCCTCCTGCATCACAAAGTTTCATCATTGAGTGTATGCTACCGTAGTCTTCCATATGTCTCATTATCTTGTTCAAAGGATGTCTATTAACCTGTGTCGACCATTCCTCATAACTCTTGACTTTGCATGTCATACATACCCTTAGTATGTCTCAGAATTACATGAAGTTGTAGTCCTATCATGCACCCTAGTCCTAATTTCATCATTGGTAGGTAACCTTTAACCCAACAATTGACATTTCATCATTGGTCTCTAACTGGGGGGTTTCCCTTGTGTTCGACGACAAGAAATATATTCACACATTGGGATTCATGAAATGTCTTAGATTCCATTATCCATATTGGTGGTTTCCTTGCCTTTGTCTGCAATTTTCCTTATCGACTGTTATTCATAGGGTATTTTTTGTGTATCGCTTGCATCTAGTACATGTGAAAGATGAACAAGGTCATTAGTTCGGGAACATGTTCTTCACTCGATTTCCTCCAAATCATCAAGATCCTTCTTTGTAAATTGTGATGAATGATGAGAGCTGCCTCAATGATCTCCTTTTAGCAGGTCCCCTTCCATCAACTTCAACCCATCTATTATGGAAACGAGACCTAGAGTCCCATGAGTACATAGAGGCTTGCAATCATTAGTGGCAGATTCTCCCACCATCGACAATTGGGAATACATAAATGACTCTTAATCGATGGATTCTTCAAGTGTTCGACCTAAACACCTTTATTCACACTTGTAATAATGTACTTGGTGCCTTGATACCTACTTTCATTATTAGTAGGTTGTCTCACGTTTGTTAACAATATACCTTAATGATCGGTAATCAAACAAAGTCTCTTTGTGTTCGACGTCAACTTTGTTATTCACACGATGTAGACTTGCACCTTTGGCAGATCGTGTAGAAGACTTGAAGAAATTAGTTCATAGTCGCAACTTTCCTGAGCTGTTTCTATCTTTCATTAGACCAATACCTATGTGAATTTAGTGATCATGGGGATCAGATTGTACTCCATTGTATACAAATATCTTTAGATTGATTTTGAGACAGGCTTTACTGGGCCTAGTTCGTGACTATGACAACCTTTGGCATACAACCACCTTTGTATTTCCTATTCATGGCCATGAACAACTGTTTGGTGTATTTTCACATGGATCTGTAGTGTAATTAAAATTGGCAACCATGTGCGCAAAGTCAGTACAGATTGTAATATTCTGATGAACAACTAGTTCTTCCAGCTAAGTCTCCACTACTCCACTTCTGGGTATTATATTGTATTTCGGCCATCATAGATACTCCTAACCCTATGAAAATTAGGTAAGAAAAGGAGATCATGTGTTATAGCAAGATTTTCCTCACCCTATGCAAATTTAGTAAGAAGGCCTTTTTCCATTTCCCTGTGCAGACTTGAAGTCCCTTTTTTCAAATCCCAGAGATAAAAACAATATTTTTCCACATACACATTCCCTAACTATTATACAACATGTGTATACGTAGTTTGCACCATTACAACTTGCGTACATCAGGTTTTGTGCCCAAAATTAAAAAATGGTGTTGGGTTTCCATGTCACGTCACAGGATCCATGATACTTGACCTTCCATATACTAGAAACATTCTGACTCAACCCTTCAGTTCCATTTGAAGGCTATAAATGAGCCATATCCAAGCTATGGAAAAGAGGAGAAGAAATCAAATTTGAGAGAAAAATTACTCTGGAGAAATTATTCACTTCATATTGAGTCTGCATCCCTTTGTCCTTTTAAGTCTGAACACATTCTTGAGCCCCCAAGATCTTCCCTACTTGATTGAGAACCTTGTTGTCTCTCTTATATGAGCTTGCCTTTGGTGGAGGATTGACATGGTGGAGGCCCAGTTGGAAGGGACTCAGTTTCTCGGTTTCAAACCATGTCGGCATAGAAATTTGTAATTCATTCACTTTTGTTAATTACATTTTAATAGAAATACTCTTTTCTCGTCCAATTAATGTCTTGAAAATAATTGAATTATTATTCCATGGACATATGTGTTATGAATATTGATGGATTATGCTATTGAATGAGCTAAATTTATATATTATCACCATATGCTTGCGCTTCTTGGTTGTTGAGGACAAGTTGTAGGTGTATTTCTTTGGGTCAAATGCTCAACGATGGATTTCATTGAATGTCTGGACGAGGTAGGCTATTTACCTTGTCTTGTTAGCATATTTGTTTATATAACATACCTGGGATTAGAGTTGATTTATGTAGTCATTTCCGTCTTTTGTGGTTTACCCCATGCAATAGAGATATTTTCCTTGTAACATCAGGAGAAATATACATCATTAATCTAACATAATACTTGACCAGATGGGCAGAAGAAACACTTGTTACTGATTGTACTGTAGATACTTTTGTGCGATTTCTATTCGAGAACATAGTCACATGGTTTGGATGTCTGTTCATATTACTTAGTGATCAAGGTGTACACTTTCTAAACAAAACAATTACAACCTTAGCGCAGGATTTTTAGATTCATCATCAAAATAGTACACCATATAACCCACATGCCAATGGCATAGTGGAATATTTTAATAAAATATTGGAGAATGCCTTGACAAAAATCTTCAAAATAGGGATAGATGATTGGGACTTACGCATCCCTGTATTACTATGGGCATATAAAACTACAAGTAAGAATCTAACATGGCAGACATATTTCCAGTTGGTCTATGGACATGAAGTAGTGATGCTGATGGAGTTCATTCTACCTAGCCTATGCATTGCGACAATCATTGAGCTCTCAGATACTAGTGCATTAGAGGAGTGGCTAGTGTAGTTAGTTCAGCTTGAGGAGGACCGGTTTATTAGAGGATTCCATCAGTAAGTTCAGAAATCCAGAGAGAAGGCTTGACATGATCGACAAATTAAAACCAAGACATTTAAAGTCAGTGATTTGGTACTACTCTATGAAAACAAGTATTTGTAGCATCTAGGGAAGTTTCACATGCATTGGTTAGGTCCCTTTGTGATCCAACATATAAATAGAAACAATGTTGCATAGTTGGAAACCTTGGATGGAAGAAACATGGAAGGAATGGTGAACATAAGTCGGCTGAAACTCTATAGAGACAGTCGACAGTCTACGCAGTAATTTGGGCTGCACCAAAATCTCTATATTATAGTAGGTGTACCATAGTAGCAAGAAAAACAAGAAAAACGAAATAAAAAAGTACAAAAAGGAAAGAAAAGAAATCAAAAGTAATGATAGGAACAAGAAAAAGAGGGTTGGAATACCAAGGTATCAAAACTTGTGCAGTTGAACTGATCATCACATATGAAGATAATATTGTGCCATGTTCAGGGACAGGATATGGACGAGCTTGACTGCTAAGTATACAACTAGATGCATAATGACCACTACGCAGACTAACGACGAAAATACAGTTAAAAGAAGTTTGGAACGAAAATGACAGTTAGATGGCTGATGTGATAGGTCATAAAAGCATTGTATACGTCTTGAATGGGAAAAGACACTGGAAATCACGATAGATCAACAATACGAGGGAAAAATCAGACAAAGTATTTTGTCAATAAGATACAATTATGGAACAACTCATCAACAACGGTGGTGTATGGGATGAGTTAGTTAAGGTGGGATGGGACTGGCATGATTGGCACAAAAACACACAAGAATAAGAAGATTGTTAAAGTGTAAATCATTCTTGCATACCAATGTGAGAAAATAAGAGAGAACCAGTGTGAACTAGAGAATAGAGCTGAGATACAACTAGCAGAGAACACACACAGTTCCAGTTAAGGAAGAAGTTACTCTAGATGAATGGGGAAAGATCCACCAGTAGTACTACCGGTCCCCTCGAGGTTGAGTTGGGAAAGAGATATTTTGGGCAAGCATGTCAACTTGAATTTTATGGACCATGAAGTTATCAATGAATAAATAGTTCTTGAGCTAGATAGGGACCAATACTCATACGTTGAGAGAATATCGAATGGAGGGACTCGTATCATTTCCAATGTAAATTTGCATGCATATTTAAATAGAGTCGGTAACAGGTTTGGGGATTATGAATGATTCATACTAGTAAATGTGAAGGAAACATATTAGGATCCCACTAAAAGAGAGGTTGCCCAGAAATTGGCTTTGTATATGACGCCCAAACATAACTTGAAGGATTTACCAAGGGGGGTAGGGGAAAATGAGGATGGTATCGAACTCAAGAAAACTCAGAAGATTATTGACAGAGAAGATGATTATAGGAAGAGGAGTCTTAACATAATTAGTTTTCCCATGAGACACAATGTTGTTTCCATGGGAAAAGAACCTCCCGATGTCATTGTTCGAACTCAGGCCATCATTAGGTGGGAAGAAGCCTTCAAAAGAGAAAAGGACAAAACTATACAACTTATTGCGAAGAAGCATCAGGGGGAGAAGGCCAGGAAAGCATTCAGGGGAATGGCATAGAAGACCCAATAAACAGTCTACAAGACGAAGGTATACCAAAAACTTACATAGGCAGAGGCCACTAAGGCTATCACACAACAATTCATTGTAGTGCGGAAGAACATGCAATAGGTTTGAGTGGCTTGTAACAAGTCACAGGTGAGTGTTGGGGGCCTGTTGGACATGAAGTTTTGGATGCAATTTTGGGAAGAAAACCTATGTATAAAGTAAGCACATAAGAGGAAGAAAGTGCATAGAAGGTAGAAAGGGCACATAAGTTAAAAATGGAGCATAAGGAAGGGAAGTGTGCATGCGAAGACATCGAACAAAACATAGGAATAATGCAAGTGAGTGAGAGGATAAAGTGCAAAGGAGGAAAACATGACATTCTAGAAATAGAAGAACAAAAGAGAAGTTGCATGGAGAGCGAAAAGGAAAAGAAAGAAAACAACGAGTTAACTGAAGCTCGCTATGCCATGCATTGAAATGGGTTATTTTTGGGATAGATAGACTAGGGATTTAATCCCTAGATTGTGGGTATAAATATGTAACGGGTTGGGAAGTTTTAAAAAGGATAAAGAGCGAGAGTGATAGCATGTGTAAGAGAGATTAAGCAAGATCATGAATGTAATAGACAATTCGTAAGACATGATATGAATAAAGAAGGAGTTTATAGAGGATATTGTGTCATGTGTTATTTACTTGTCTATGTAAATTTCTGAATAATGTTGTTATGCTTCGTAGACTAGACTTAGTTTATGGATTAATTATGGTGCAATATTCATGGATATCTATGGAATAATCAAGAACATACATAAGATAGAATAAGGAACAATGAATCGAGCATCCACCTCCTCTTCCCTTACTACTATAGAAGCATGGTTCCTATATTCCCAATAGATACCTTGGGTGAGACTTCATATGTGCAAGTAGGTGGTGCCGAAAGGGCTGATGTCTTGAGGATTTGTTGTTTAGAGTTGAACCGAAGCTTGGGTCTCATAATCCGTGCACAGACCAGAAGCAACCAACAAGAACGATGAAGGATTTTGCATAGATGGACTTGCAATGTTCGTAGAAAAGGTCTCGGCGATGACAGACCAAAGAAGAAAACATGTATATTTTCCCTCCTAGAGCCATGTAAAACAAGTAAAGGAATGTTGGATTGAAAGAGTTAATACATTAAGGGGATTATTGAGTCAATTAAATGATTTTTCATGAAAAAGGACAGAAGCATACTCAAAGATTGTTGGATTGGATATTTCCGGTAGCACTGTTGAAGTTTTACACCCTAAGCTAATATAAAGTACAATGCTCATGACCTGACAACAGTTTGAAGAACAAATCGAAGGCCTAAAGAAAGCATTGACTGGAAAATTTGATAGCATAGTTGAGTTCACATATGATGACATTGATAGCTAGCTTGTTGAATATACTAATAAGAATGAAGATATTGAAAATACGTTGCAAAATTTATCTATTGACTATAGAGAAATTTAGGGCGAATTATTTAATATAAAACTGAAACAAGAGGTAATTGTTTCTCTGTTAAGGGATTATATTGAAGAATCGTTAAAAATGTATGTTGCCAAGATTTATGAAATACCAACGGAAGCAGTTACAACCAACCACCTAACCGCAACAAGAAAAAATATAAACAAGCAAGTAAAACAAGAGAGAATCCATCATAGTAAGTCTACATTGAGTCACATATTTCCTCTTTATCATTTTTTCATATAGTTATACTTATTATTTCATTAGAAAATCATAACTGAATTCTAATAACTCCTTCTTGTCTTCTTTCCATATCTTATTGTTCGTGTTCCACTCCGTCCCTTCCTTCTTCAAAACTTTCTTGTGAATATTTATTTATGGTCTACGAGATCCCCAATACCAGTCCCTTATGGTAAAACACATTTATTTTAAGCACTATAACAAACATTATCATTTTGAGAAATCCCATAGAAATAATTCGAGATTGATTTTGACTATATTTTATAATT
>ML783361.1:637970-657842 GCA_009831015.1 Picea engelmannii | reverse complement strand
TATATATATATCACAGCAATTGACATAGTCCTATATTATTTTTAATTTGAAATTTCAACAAAGATCATAATCCAAAGAGGAGTACCACCTCTATAAAAATGTAGGAGGATTCATATCCTCATGAGGTTTCCATTTTGGTATTAACATATTCAAACATCAACAATACCATGACCACAAAAGAAGAATAGGGGATAGTACTATGATGGATAACGCCTGCGGTGAGCAATTCTTGAACACTTTTCTCAATTTCATTTTTCTGGGCAAAGGGATGACGATAGGGAAGAACATTGGGAGGAAGGATATCGAGGATGAGGAGAATGGAATGATCATGAACACCATGGGAATGAGGAAGTCTCTGGGGAGTGGAAACAATAGTTTGATGTTTGTAGAGGATGGATTGGAGTGAAGGAGGCACAAAGGGTGTCTTAGTGGTGTGAATGGAATGGAGTTGTGAAATAATGATGGAATGACCTTTTTTTAGGAGATTTTCCATGCGATGGGAACATATGACCTTAGGGGAACCTACTGTGATTCCTTGAAACTTATACTATTGTCTCTACTAGTTGAATTGCATGGTTAATTCCTTAAAATCCATGAGAATGGGGCCCAAAGTCCTTAACCATTCGACACCTAACACAATGTCACAACCACCCATGTCTAAGGAGGAAAAACTTAAACACAAGGTCTTCTTGGATTCAAATTTCAAGGAAGCTGAAAGAGATCATAACAGTACTATAATCAAACATTTATCATAATACAGTTGCAACAATCCATGTGAATCAATCAAACATGAAATCTCTCAGTATTAGAAGCAAATAAGATGGAGTAAGAAAGATGACTTATATTAATCAAAATGTCTCAAAAATAAATACATAACCAAAGAACCAATTGTTCTCAATCAAAATATTAAAATAGCAGGGATCCTAGCTCAACCATTCGACCTTAAAAAATATTAAAACTGCCTATATATGCTAAAATGTTGCAACCACCAGGAATGTGATCAGATTACTGCCTTCAAAGCCTTTAGTTGGTGCCCACTCTGTCAGGTTGTGTAGACCTCATGATGTCATACACGATCCATGCATAGTTATGTTCTTTACAGGAGAAATTTCCAATAAGGAAGCTTTAGATCATAAGTGCGCCTTCATGGATGCTCTTTGCAACATTTTCCATTTATGGGATTTGGCGAGGTCTCAACTGTTGCCCACAATATTCAATAACTATCTTCATTAGGATTGGGACTGGGCCTGACACCCATAACTGTTCTCAGACGGTGCCAATGACTTCTACAAGTCCATCCTGATGCCTCAAGGCCATGAATGCTCTTTTTCTATGACCAATGCGAGCTTTGTAGGTGAAAATTTGATACTGTATGCACATGGGTGATGTGGAGTGAGGTGCTTGGAGAAAACTCGCATGGCCCAACGAGTGAGTGAAAACCATGTGGAAGGAAGTGATTAGGGGGAGCGGAGGCTGGGGAAAGGTATCGGGAAGGGAGATGTGATAGGTTGACAGAGGTTGATTGAGCTTCTTAGGCCTCTAATATTTTCATTTTCCCAGTGGAAATCATGGGGAAAATGCCACATGATTTACACCATAATGAAATTGAGGGTAAAGCTCAATTTTTGTCTGATTTTTAAGAAATGGTCTACAGATCCTTGTGTTAACATATAGGCTCCATAGGGGATAGAGACCTCCCTGTGATTCTCTAATAACTCCTTTTGCAGTTTCAGTGCCTTAGTATTGGGTTGTGGAGTCACTTATAAAAACCAAAAACAAAAGAAAAATGATATTTACAATGACATGAGAAGCCACTCATGGCTTAAGTAAAAAACTTCTTCAAAAAAGTCCATTTACAGGGCTACCAAAAACTCCAGTATCCTCCAAATCCTTCGACTTGTAAGTGTTATTTGAAAAAACCTCAAAAATTTTGAAGGGGTCGATCCATAAGGCCTCAAATTTACCATGCTTGCCTTTATCTTGTTTAGGTGCATCCCACTTGAGTACTAGATCTCCCAACTAGAAATATTTTTTGTTTACCTTCTTTTCAAAAGCCTGCGTGATCTTCTGTCGTTGGTCATGTGCTTTGTCCATTAGCTGCTCCCTAGTCTGTTGCACTTCTACCAACTGTTGTATTCTTCTAATCATATCATCTGGTTCTCCCTGGTAGTATTGGAATAATTTTTCCACAGGCAAGGTGAGATGAGAAGGAAGGACGACCTCAACTCCATACACAAGCTGGAAAGGAGAGACACCAAGATATCTCTTTGTTGTCACTCGGTCAGCCCATAGAGAAAATTTAAGCTTTGAATCCCATGCTTTCTTATTGTCCTCTAACAGTCTTTTGATGATCTTAATAAGTATCTTGTTAGAGGACTCTTCTATTCCATTCCCTTGGGGGTAGTAAGGATTAGAGTGAATCAATGTGATTCCAAACTGTTCACAAAACTTAATCAGTGGTTCAGCCTTAAAATATGAAGCATTATCAGTGATAATTCTCTTTGGACAACCAAATCTTGCCACAATATCCTCAAGAAAACCAATGATTACTTTGTGGGAATCATTTCTTGTGGGGATAGATCCGATCCACTTAGTAAAGTAGTCTTTGGAAGTCAAGATCCATCTATGCTAACCACTTGAAGCAGGGTGGATTTCCCCAATAAAACCTATGCCCCATTGTTGAAAAGGTCCTGAAGTTACCACATGCTTCAATGAAAAATATTTGAGCTACAACTTTCTAGAGAAATTCTGACACTTAACACAAGCCCTGATTTTAGAACAAACATCAGTGAAGAGGCTAGGCCAAAAATATCCAACCCTGAGAATCTTGTAGGTTGTGGTTCTCCATAAGTGATGCCCCCCACATAAACTGTCATGAAAATCATACATGATCTTTTGGGCTTCATGTGGGTCTATACACCTCAATATCACTCCTAAAGGGTCTTTCCAATATAAGACTTGATCAATCAGATAATATTTAATTTATTTGAGCTTTAAATCTCTTACCTTGCTCTTTTCCATGCCACCGGGAGGCTGCAACTTATGTAGGAAAAATATAATGTCCTTGTACCAAGTGCATCCTAGCAATGGGGGTGTGACTTGAGGTTTTTCATCAAACAACTCAGCTTGCTAATTCTTTGAGTAATTGTTGATGAATTTTACCACTAAGACTTTGTAATTAGATTCATCCAACAACCTAGCTAAACCTTGGCCTTTAACCAATTTGGTGGGATTTATTTCAAGATCAAATTCAAGGATCTTGGCAATCCACTTGCTCCTTCTTCTGTCTATGTCAGGCTGAATGAGGATCTCCTTCACAGAAGCTGAAGGGACATATGCAATGACTTTTGAATGTAGCACATAAAATATGAAATCTTTGAGAGCTTAAACCAAAGCATAGGCTTGTTTTTCCATGATGTCATACTTTATTTCAACATCTCTCAGTGCCATACTGAAAAAGGAAATGGGCTGCTCTAACCCTTCAACATTCTTCTGCAGTAAAACAACTGTTACTGTGTCAGATGAAGAAAAAGAGAAAATAAAAAACTTCTTGGAGTAGTCAGGACTGATAAGCACAGGTGCTTCATTCAAGGCCTTATTTATCCGATTGAAATAATTACAAGCTTTAGAAGTCCAATTGATCTCATTTCCCTTCCTCAACATGGCTATGATAAATTTTACCAACTCAGAAAAATTTGAAACAAACCTTCACAGAAAATTAATTTTCCCCAAGAAAGACTGAACTTCTTTCTTGGATCTAGGGAGTGACAAAGTTTGGATAGCTTCTACCCTACTTGAATCAATCCTTACTCCCTCATCTTACACGATGTGTCCCAATAATTTCCCTTCTTTCATGGAAAATAATGATTTTTTTGGATTTAGATAGAGGCCAAATCTTCTACATTTCAAGAAGACTCTTTTCAAATGATCATAATGTTTTTTATCAGATTGTGAGAACATTGTTATGTCATCCAAACAAATGACTACAAAATTGTCCTTCTTTCCAATAAAAGCTATGTCCATGGCTCGCTGAAAGGTCTCTCCTGCATTCATCAATACAAAGGGCATCTTAGCGTACATGAATGTACCCCAAGGAGTGGTGAAGGTTGTCTTCTCTCTCTCTTCAGGAAAGACATAGACTTGATTGTATCCAGAAAATCCATCAATCATAGACATTCTGGATGCACCTGTCACCCTCTGTAATATGTGTTCCATCTTGGGCAAGGGGTAATTGTCTTTCTTACAGCTTCTATTCAGATTTTGGAAATCCACACAAAGTATGATTTCTCCATTTTTCTTTCTCACTGGGACCAAGTTGGCCACCCATTCACAATACCTCAAAGGAATGATATTCTGGGCATCCAAAAGCTTTTTTACTTCTTTCTCCATAATGGGAAGCAACGTAGGATTTATTTGTCTCAACTTCTGCCTAAATGGCTTGGACTCTTCCTTCAATGGGATCATGTGCCCAATGATATTTGTGTCATATGTCCTTATATCTTCATATGTCCAGGAAAACACATCAACGAACTCTTTCAACAACTCAACATATTCGACCCTTTGCTCTCTTGACAAGCTGCTTGACAACTTGACAAATTTGGGATCTTTCTCTGTACCAATATTGTACTCATTTATATCAGCATCATCAACTAAGCCATTAACCTTTACTTCCATATCATTCACATCGAACAACCTTTCTAAAGGAACTAGTCCCTTCAGACTATGGTTTCTAGGCAACTGGACAATATGGTGATTAGCAATTTTATTTAAAATACATCAGCATGAGGACTACTTTCAGAATCATGATCCTGATCAATATGTAATGTAGAGAACTCATCAATAGACTCAAGAAAATTTTTGATCTCATTATCATCCTCAAACACCTTCCAATTCTTGATATTGTCAGGTACAGAGGGTCTATAATTCACCCCTACATCATACTTGAGTTTAGGTGGCAATGGGACTCTGAAATGGCTTGCTTAAACAACCAAAGAATCAACCATGGTATTCTCCTCTCTTGGAATAAGTGAAATTTTGAAAGCTAGGAAGAAACTGCCAACTAGGTCGTGTTAGCACTAGGAGTCACCTTCAGATTGCATGGAAGGCAAGCCCAGTACCCATCAAGTTATAAGTGAATGTAAGGGTTTTTAAAGGGTCAAATGGAAAAATACTCAAGTGATAATGTTCTAACTCAGATAACAGGGCTAGCATGTACCAGCAATTAAGGTCTTGGATAACTTCAATCAATAGTTTGGGAGTAAGTATGAATAGAGGGAAGACTTGAATGAGAGAAGTGTAGGGGCTGCTATAAACATCAGGTCCATAAAAGCCTAAGGAGGAAAGTTTCTTACACAAGATCTTCTTGAACTGAGAAACTAAGGAAGCTAAATAAACATCATGATAACATAATGATCAAATATCCATCATAACATACCCACAATCATTCATGTGAATCATTCAAAGCATGGACATTTAGCATCAAAAGCAAATAAGATGAAAGAGAAGCTGATTTCTATTAGTCAAAAAGTCTTAAGTCCAGCACATCACTAGATCACAGTTACTTCATCAAAATATTACAGTATAAGGGAGCCTTGCTCAACCATCCAAACCTACTAAAGAAATTGATCTATCTATTTATAACAAAAGGGAGGAAACAACTGGAGATACGAGTTGTCCTCCTTCCCTTGAAAAACTCTAAACATTTATTTTCTCTAACAACTTATCTAACCACCTATGCTATAAAATAGGAAAAATGTTGGTGACTAATCCAAATGAACTTCAAACTGAATCGATTCCCTTTTGCTGCGCAACTCCTTATTTTCCATGTGTCTTTCAAAGCATGTGGTTTTCTTCATGCCAGCTGATGTTTCTCCATCCTTCTCCATCATCAATTAATCCAAAAGTTGTTAGCTTGGTCCTCCTAGATCCCTGGTGTTTGTTGGCAACTTCCTTGGGTATCAAATCTGGGTAGCGCACTACAAGGAGAAAAGGTAGCGCCTGTAGGTAGTGCCACTGTGCTACATATGCGTGCAAACTTTTTCCCTTTGTAAAGTATTCGGTAGCGCCTGTAGGTAGTGCCTCTATTCTGCGTATATGTACAGACTATGCTCTCTGTGAAATATTGGTTAGCGCAATTAGGTAGTGCCACTGTGTTGCGCTTGTATGGAAATTATGTTCTCTGCCAAATATTAGGTAGCGCAACTTACGTTGCGCCTGTGTGCAGTCTTAGGTAGCATTTCCAAAACACAACGTCTTCCATCTTGAACATGTGCAGAACAATTGGTGGTCTTTCATGATGAAAAATCATTTTAATTAGGTGCCTTGACCATACAGTAAGTAGTTCCCTTTACCACTGAGGAAGCTAGCACTTAGCAAAAACCCAAAAATCTAATAGTTAACGCTTAGAAGCCTATCTACATGGAAGAGGAAATATTTGAATTTAGTTAACCCTCCCAAAAAGGAACCATCCTCAAAAATGGGGCTTACCTTTACCAGCTATATTTTCTTTTTGACACTTAACCTCACACTCTTTCTAGTAGAAAGAAGATCTTCGATTGACATAGTAGACTTCTTCTTCTTAGCATTGCTAGGGTTCTTCAGTGTAGTCATGCTCTCCTTAGTTGTTGCTTTCTCATCCTCAATGGTAGCTTCAACCAACACCTGTAAATTTCTTTGGGATACCTCATCTTGAAAGTGTTTTAGCTCTGCCTTTAGCTTCTTGTTTTGAGACTGAAAGCCTCTGTTCTTTCTGTAAATATTCTTTAGTTGTTTATGAAGGGGTTGGGCTCTTCTTTCTGCAAACCTTGCCAAGTCAAGGGTGTAACTGTAGCCATCCATAAGCTCTTTCATCTGAGCAAAGTGGACCTTATCTTCTGCTTTAAGACGAGCTATTTCTTTTATTGCATCTCTAAGCTACTTGATAAGTCTTTTGTAGGTCTGGCTGTCAGGAGAAATAGTGGCATGCACAGTCTCAATAGGATTTTTCTCAGAATCCTCTTCCTCCTGCATGGGAAGTGTATTTTCTACCTCATCAGGTTCCTTGATGGATTTACTTTTATTCTTCTTCCTCTGCACAGGGGTTTCTTCACTTCTTATCACACGCTCCTCAAATTCTTTCACAGAGGTTTCATCTTTTCTCTCCAAAGGTATTTTAATACCTTTACCTTTACCTTTTTTCATAGGGGCTTCTTGTTTTCCTTCCACGGGATTTTCAATTACTTTTCACTTCTTATTTTGGATAGGGGTCTCTGGTTTCTCCTTCATAGGCCTTTCAATTCTTTTTCCCTTCTTCTTTAGAATAGGGGTTTCTGGTAAAGGTTGCTCTTGGAAAACCTCCTTAGGAATTGATGACCTTGTGAAAGGTCTTTTACCCTTGATTTTAGCTGCTGGAGAAGATGAGGGAAAGAGAAGCTTCTTCCATTTCTTGGATGAAACATTGGTAGAATAAGGCACCTATTCTAACCCTGGTGGAGGAGGTGGTGAAAAATCCCTGTGTGGAGAAGGACAAAATTCCTCCTTGGCTTCTGTGACCTGCTTGCTGATCTCTGCAACTTGAACAGGGGCTCTGCCCTTTCTCTTCCTATTGGTCCCTGCTTTAGTAGAATTGGTAGGTGACAAAGGGCTTACCTTCTGTGATTGAGGATTTGGTGCTAGATCCAACTTGAAATGAGAAGTAACAAAAAAATGCTCCCATGAAATCTCCTTCTTACCCAATTCCTCAAAGACTAGCATTCTGATTAATCCAGAGTGGAAAAGGCTAGAATCCACATCTTTAGATTTGGCTTGTTTTCTGTATGACATCTTGTCCATACTCCTCAACAAGTAATATGGAATATTCATCTCAACCTTACCAGTAAAATGTAGCAACAACCTTATATGGTACTGGTACAAAGTGTTAAATCTCCCTTCACAAGTAAAATATCTCTGTATGATCTTCAATAATCTTTCAAATTGTTCAATCAATTGGCTCCTTGGCATACTTTTAGAAAAATCATTGACTTGATATCCAGGTTTAAAGAGATCTTTTTCATAGGCTGAACTCAAAGCCATGGATTTGAACCACTTTTCACCTATAATGGGGATCCCTGTTGTAGCTGAGATAGAGGCTTCAGTCACCTCAAACTCCAAATCTACGACCTTGGTTTTCCTGCCATCAAACTGTAATGCAAACTGTCTTGCTACCTCTGGATGGCCTTTCTGCATGTTATGACAGAAAGAGAGGCACCCTACTCTTTGAAAGGCTTCTCTTGCCATGGTTTCTGTATCAAAAAGATGCACGTCCACCGGTTCTGTCCTAACCACCTTACCACCTTTGTGTGTCTTCCTTGATTGAGAAGTCTCCATGGATCAAAATGAGGTCTTTTAAGCGGCTTAAGACTTAAGGGATGGTAATGACCAGGAAGGATTTGAATCGAGGTTTCAAATATAAGGTCAACCCTTTTGGACAAACTGATGCTAGTAGGCCAAGCTCGATTTTAGGAATTAAACCCTTAGTCTTGTACAGGTATTATGGAGTGAAAATAGTGAGGGGGTAATCCAAAATTGGCCCTCTGAAATTGAGTAAAAACGCCAAACTATGAGGCAAAATGAAGCAAGGAAAACAGAGAGGGTTTGAGTGGCGCCTCTGAGTAGTGCAATGTATACACAAAGGATAGGATATTTGTAGGCTTGTGATCTGAATGACTGAGGAAGGCAACAATAAATTGACTTAGACACAGGTAATGAAGAGACAGGTCTGGAAAAGAAAGAAGACTAGGCTATCATGCAAAGACGAGTCCCCTACGACTGTGCAAACTTGGCCAACCAAAACCCGAGCACAAATTTCTTGTGAAAATTAATATGTAGAGGGGGGGAAACACAGGATACCTGTGGAGTAGACACTTGTTGGAATCTTCAATGAAATCTTAGGATGATATTATGAAAACTTTGGCCCTCGAACCCACTTTAGTCTCAAACTTGGTTGCCTTGTTGTCACCTGATCAAAACTTGTGAATTTGCACAACGCATCACTGTTGAGATTTTCAAAAATATAAACCGTTACCAAGGCTCGTAAATGCATGATATGGTAAGCATATTTAACTACCTATTGGCACTGAAAACAAGGTACATGACATCGGTCATGGAAATCATGACTTGAGGTGGAAGTATGACGAACTAGATAGGCGCTACGGAACTGCCTAATGAGTAGGCAACGTTTCCAATTCAAGAAATGATTAGATAGGTAAGCGAGGATGATGATGCATGTCTATGAGGTCATGAGTGAGGAGAGAGGAGTGTCACATAAATCTAGTCATGGGAGGGATCGACCTAGGGACAAGTCATGAAGGGGACCAAAATAAGTCATGACATAAAATGGTTCAAGCATCAAAAACCAATTTGAGGATCAAATTAGAGCTAAGACTCAAAAAATTTAATCATCTAAGGGGTCCTACCAAACATAAATTTTAAAGGGATGAGACTTTAGAAGAAAATTGGAAAATCCAAGGCTTGAAAAAGGATTGAAAACAAACTAAACAACCCAAGGCAATTTAGTGTGATAATAGGTACCATACTTCATTTTTGTAAGTCTTAAGCCTAGGGTTCTTGGCTTGATAAATATTTTTGATCCGATGAATAATTAGTTTTGCATCCCCAAATATTGATAGCTCTTCAATCCCCATGTCTTTTGCAGCCCTTAAACCCAAAACAAGAGCTTCATACTCTGCCACATTATTTTTAGTTTCAAATTCTAGCTTGTAGGACAAAGGTATAGTCTCTTGACAAGGTGAAACAAAGACCACTCCCGCACCAGCACCTTCCTTAGAAGAGGCTCCATCAAAGAAAATATTCCAAACAGGGGTAGTTGGAGGAGGGGTTTCACAAGAAGTGATGGACTATTTTCTGATTTTAAGAGGGTTTTTAGGAGCATCAGTGAGTTGCAATAGGATGGATCCCAAATCAGTGTCAATAGAAAAAATAGGATGGTTGGTGGGGTCTTCTTCATCACTAATGATGTAGGCCAACTAAGCTTCCCTGTAAAGTATTCTATGCTCACCCCCAAATATAGGAATGATGGCATATGTGAGGTCCATTTGTAAAGTTACCCCAAGTCTTTTTATCCAATATCTTGACAATATCATGCCAAACTTGGGGGGAACATCAACCTCTACAATGTCCATGACCACACTTTTAATGGGCAATTGAAATAAGGTCACAAACAAATCTTTGATGACCCTAAGACACTTCACTTTCCTAGAGTCAAAGGAATATAATTCATGGTAGGCCTTTGTGATCTCTAATCCAAGTTCATCCATGCCTGTTTTAGGAATGAGATTGTGAGATGCCCCTGAGTCTAACAAACAATTATGCAACACTTTATCATGTATGTTCAGTGATGTATAGAAGGGAGGGGATGAATCATCTCTATCTTCTATCAAAGGACCTAAGATGACCACTGGATTTTCATCTTGCATATTTACTGAATTAATGGCTTTTGAGGAGGCTTTAGGCAACAACACTTTGGAAAGACACTCTCTAAATTATTCAATTTTTATCAGTTCCAAAAATGATACAGGGATATTGATTTTTTGGATCTCATTTCCAAAACTGAAGGAAGATGGAGATTTCAGAATCTCCTTGACTTCTGGGGTAGGATCTTCAATCAAAATTGGGGGGTTTTGAGCGTCTTTTTTCTTTCTTGCAACTGTCACAGCCTTGGAAGAATTCTCTGTTTTTTAGGGTTGATCTGAAGCATTAGTCTTTTCCCCATTCTTTTTAGATCTCAAATTATATTTACCAGGATTCTCTTTTGCCTTCTCTCCCTTAATTCATTTATTTGATTATCCATTAAGGACTCCCCATATGCAGACCTGGTCAAGTGAGGGGATGGAGGGGTGTCACCCAAGCAATGGATCTCAGGATCATCTTCTTCATCCTCTTCATCGTCTTCATCTACAAGGTTGTTTTGTAAAGGTGTTTGGATCCTTTGATCATCCCTTCCTCTATTTTTGGGCTCTCTTGGAAGTAACTGAGGAGCATTATTAGGTCTTCTGAAGGTACCTCTGTTATCAACGTTTTAAGTATTTCTATAGGTCTATCTTGCTTCAAGTTTTACCTTCTCCATATCAACAGAAATAGATTTTACTAATTTGGTAAGATCATCATCTTGAGGGTGGGCAACAGAGGAAGAGGTTGAAGTTTCAGACCTTCCCCTTCTTATGTCCTCGTCAGCCTTACTCCTAATCTCATCAACTTCCATAATATTGGATTCTACTTCAATGGATGCATCTTGCATATGAGCCAAGGATGTAGCTCTCCTTTCTCTTAACATGAGGTAGAAATCAAGGTCAAAAGAACTAGAATAAGTAATCTTTGCAGAGGTTTTTGTAGGCTTAACCTGAGTGGGAATTTTGCTATACATTTTATTAAATCTCTTTGAGAAGTCAGAAACATATTCCCCTTCCTTTTTCTTCAGTGATCCAAACTTTGTAATATAGTAAAGGAAATCCTTTCTATCCCCCCAATTATTTAATAAGGCTTCATCTAGGGCTTCAATCCCATCAATAGATCCCAGAGGAAAGGCCATAAACCAATTCCTAGCCTCACCCTCAAGGCTATGAACAAAAATCCTCATCCATACATCTGCACCCATGATGACATGACAATCTGTAAAACTGTAAAAGGCTTCAAGGTGTTCCTCTGTAGTTATGTCTCCCTTGCCTTTGAACTTGGGAAACTGCTTAAGGTAGCCATCAGTTGGTAGAGCATTCAGAGGCTGCGACAGGACAAGAGGGGCATACCTAGAAGCTACTATAGCTTCCATTCTAGTTTTGGGGGTATTAGCTATTGCCATTTGTATGTGAACTGGAGGAGAACCCATAGGAGATGGATTTGGGCTATGTGAAACTGGGACAGTGTTCCTGGAAGGTGAAGACAAGGGGCTTGAGGGAACATAAGTCTCCCCTTCCGCAACTGCAACAACTCTAATATGAGGAGGAGCAGGAAAGTCTTCTAAGGCCAAATCTCTCTCCTTCCACTTCACAACTTCGGGGAAGAAAGGGCTTTCAAAGCTCTCTCCTTCCAAAACAAGAATAGGAGGGGAGAAATCGACAGGAAAACTCCCAAAACTTAAATTTCTTGAAACTCCAGCAGTTTGTATAATAGGAGAATAAAAAACGGTTATTGGAGTTTGTAAAGAGGGATTATGCAAAATATCAGAAAAACTTGGTACATCAGTAGAGGTACCTTTTTGAGTGATCTTTCCCTTTCTGATATTTTCCTCTGGGTCAACTTTAGACATTTCTAGAGGCAACAGTGAAGTGGACCTCGTATGTTTTCCTTTAGGAGCCAGAACTGAAACAGTGGAGTCGCTAGGTGCAAGTTGAAATATTCAATGGTATTGATATCTGATGCACCTTCAAAATCATAGCTTCTTTTTCATTCTATCCCAAGGAAATGTCTTCAATTAATTCCTTGACAATGGCACCATAAATGTTAGCACTAGAATTCACCCTCAGATTGCATATAAGGTAAGCCCAGTACCCATCATTTTTATAGTGAATGTAAATGATTTTTAGGTGGTCAAATGGAGAAGACTCAATGAAAAATAACGTTCTAACTCAGAAATCTGCACTAGCATGCACCAACCATTGAGGTCTTGGATCAACTTCAGTCAGTAAGTTAGAGTAAGGGTGAGTAGGAGGAATATTTAGTGAGAAAGATGTATAGGTCTGCTATGAACACCATATTCTCCAGCAGCCTAAGGAGGAAAAACTTAAACACAAGGTCTTCTTGGATTCAAATTTCAAGGACGTTGAAAGAGATCATAATAATGCTATAATCAAGCATTTATCATAATACAATTACAATAATCCATGTGAATCAATCAAACATGAACTCTCTCAGTATCAAAGGAAAATACGATGGAGTAAGAAAGATGACTTAGATTAATCAAAATGTCTCAAAACAAATACATAACCAGAGAACCAGTTGTTCTCACTCAAAATATTACAATAGCGGGGAGCCTAGCTCAACCATTCGACCTTAACAAAATATCAAAACTGCCTATATATACTAAAATGCTGCAACCACCAGGAATGTGATCAGATTACTACCTTCAAATCCTTCATTCAGTTCCCACTCTATCAGGTTGTGCAAACCTCATGATGTTAGACGTGATCCAAGCATATTTATTTTCTTTACAGGAAAAATTTCCCATAAGAAAGCTTCAGATCGTAAGTGTGCCTATGTGGCTGCTCTCTGCAACGTTTTCCATTTATGGGATGAGGCGAGGTCTCAAATGATGCCCACAATATTCAATAACTGTCTTCATTGGGATTAGGACTGGGCCTGACACCCATAATTGTTCTCAAACGGTGCCAATGACTTATGCGAATCCATCCTAACGCCTCGAGGCCATGAATGGTCTTTATCTGTGACCAATGCGAGCTTTGCAGGTGGAAATATGATAGTGTATGCGCAGGGGTGATGTGGAGCGAGGTGCTTGGAAAAAACTCGCATGGCCCAACAGGTGAGCAACAACCATGTGGAAGGAAGCGATTGGGGGGAGCGGAGGTCGGGGTGAGGTATTGGGAAGGGAGATGTGATAGGTGGAGAGAGGGTGCTTGAGATTCTTAGGCCTCTAATATTTTCGTTTTCCATATGGAAATCATGGGGAAAATGCCACATGATTTACACCATAATGAAATTGAGGGTAAACCACAATTTCTGTCTGATTTTTAAGAAACAGTGTGCAGATCCTTGTGTTAACAGAGCGAGAGTGACTAGTTTAGGGAAAGGAATAAATGAGGGTTTTTTGGTTTGAGAAGAGACAACCTGTTGTGATTCCTTAGCTATTTTAGTAGATTCCACCTAAATCTGGGGTTGAACCATGAGGACATGGGAATATATCTCATCCTTGAGGCCACTAACAAAGAATTATAAAAAAAAGCATCTGACATGCCCTCCGCGCGGAAAGAGAATCGCTCAAAATCAACTATAAAGTCTTCCACTATGCCATATTGTTTCAACTTTGTCAAACGAATTAAATGGTGGATGTTAGTGTCAAAGCATTCATAAATATCTGTAACAAATTTTTTCCAAGCTACATACCCATGGAGGGAATTTTTTCTCCATTTCCACCATTTCCAATGTTCTTGATCTAGATGGAGAACACCATATCAGAGTTTGGTCAACTCATCTGTAATTGTGTATAGAGATAAATAGTGTTCGATTTGAGTTGCCTATCCAGTGGGATCTGAGCCATCGAACTTTTTCACATCCAATCGTGAAAGACGTAGGTCACACTGAAAGTGATGGGGTTGAAAAGTCTAGGAATTGGAGGAAGTTTCACCTTCAAGGTGAAAAGGTGGGTCAGAGGAGGTAAGGACTCCAGTAATATTCAGCTTGGTGTAGATCTGGTTAGCGAAGGATTCAAGCTAGGTAGAGAGGTCCTATCTCATGGTTTCCATTTTTGCATCTATGGTGGAATGAATTTTGTTATTGATGGTGGTAATATTGGCACTGAGTTTCTGCACTTCCTTCTGGGCCTTTGCGAAATCAAAGGACAAGGTCTTGGCTACGGGTGTGGTCCATGATGAAGGGGGGAACCAAAAAGGGGCAGGTGGGACCAAACAGAAAATAGGTTATGGGTGAATGGTATCTCGATGATCAGGGTGACGAGGGGAATCCAATGCAACAAGTCCCAAATAATGGGGTCCAAAGGGGATTAGGTCCATGGAAAAAATAAATTGCTGAAAAATGATAGGTATGATTGCGATCAGGGTGAAGAGAGGAATCCAATGGGATAGGGCTCAAATAATGGTGTAGGAAAGATCCATACTTCTTTTTTTACTCCTACGAAGTTATACTTTGATCTAAAGAATACTACAGTGTTGAAAGGCCCAAATTATGAACATGAAAAAATGTGTAGTAATTTCGCAACCAGAATGCAGGAGGTAAAGTTGCATGGTAATAGATATTTTCTATTTTGTTTATGTTTCCATACCAAGGGTTATGCTATTCAGGGTTTCTATAGAAAATGGTTTTCTCTATGCTATATCTCTCTTGATGACACTACAATAGTCATGCAATCGATTGGTTTATCTAGGAAGGGATTCAAGATATCTAGGTCGATCCATATACAAGTGTTGTCTAATGCGCCACCACTCAAAGGGGTACCAATAAGGGTTACAAGGGTGGCCAACAATGTGCTCTTAAGTACCACTTTTATTTCCTGCATGTATGCTTCCCCAACCATGGATTTATGCGTTGAACGATAGATCTCTGTAGATTTAAGACGTTGGAATACATCTCTAACTTGGAAAGAAATAATCCACAAGTTTTTGCCAAGGAAAGTGCTCTAATAGCACTTGTAAGGTACCAAATATATTATAATAGGTGAAAAAAAAAATATTTCATAGAATAAAAGAGAAACAACACAATATATGAAACCAAAACACCAAAATAATACCTTTATTGATAGGAAACAATGTTCACTTGCCTCTTCAAGGGGGCACCCTCCAGCAGAGAAACACTCTATTACAATAATTCTCAAGACAAAAAATTTCGATACCCTCGACTCCTATTTATACTAAATATATCTACTAAAAGAACAATCTAGAGGAAGATCTTCTAGAAGCAAAAGCTTCTATTAGGTCTTCTTACATTTGACTTATTCTTCCTTATTGTTAGGCCTTATTAATATTGGCCTCCATTACATGGAAAATATATTATTCTACCTACATGAAGGATTAGGGAGGTTAGGTCCCTAACAAGTATTCTTGGTTGGAGTTGATTTCTTTTTCCACTTGTCACTACCTGTGACGTTAAATCAACACACAAAGTGTCGTATGCTTCCCTTCCATCACTTTTCTTTCATTGTAGTTGAATCACATATCCTTCATTGCTATATTTCTTCACTCCTCTCCATGACGCCCAGTTTCTTAAATCCTACCTTATACACCTTTTTCCTAATTTCGTCCCCTAGGTGCATGGTTAAAAACATGTGTTTCCTCCTTAGAGGTCATAGGTTCAAATACAAAAGGGGGTAGGGTAATTATTTTCATTTTGTCATTTTTATTTTTACATAATGGGGGTAATTAGATTAATTTTAATTTTATTTTTCATTTAAATTAGGTTTAATTTTATTAATTTTGTTAATACTTGTAATTAATGTAAAAAAAAATATAATTTTTATTTTTTAATTATTTACCTAATTTTTTAGGATGGAAAATAGCTAAAATAATACTACAAGCCACTAGTCCTATGCTCAACCATGTTCTTATCCAACCTATCCATAAGGGCTAAAACCATTTAAATCACTAAATGTTGAAAACTCTTATGCATGTGGGTTTTTTATTTGTAGGTTAAGGATCAATGTGGTTGTTGAGCGACGTTTTTCAAATGAGCATAAATCGGGATACAAGTGTCTAAATTGATCCCATGATATATTTCTAGAAAGGTATTAGATAGAGGAATGTAATGGAAGAGGTATCTAGGATAGAAAGGTGACATAATACGTTAGAAAATGTAGAAAACAACAAATCACAGATTTGGGGGAATACATGAATGTGCAGACTTTAAGAAGCCATATCCAAGGCTACATGAAAAGAAATCAGGCCGATGATGGATCAATGGAAGTATGGAAGAGAGAAGAATAGGATGGGCTGGAAAGTATTGAAATATTGAGAGAATAAATTTTCCAAAAATGAAAAACACTGAAGGAACCCAAAATCATCTGAAGAACATGCTCTGCAGACTTCAAACAATCGTATCTCAAGTTGTACAAAATGAAATCGGACCAGCTATATCTCAATGTAAATCTAAGACATACAAGAAGAATATTAGAAGATATTAATCAACATAAAAACATCAGAAAATCCCAGGATAGCTCAAGGAACATAATTCAACGCCAACAGACAAAGATATTAATATTTGCAATTAAATGTCATTTACAAATGGCTCGAGGGAGAAAATAACCACTCAGAAATCTCTTCATCTTCCATTTGTAACTCTCACATATTCATTTTCAAAAATGAAAAAGAAATTTGGAATGTAAAAAGACAAAATGAAGGGAAATGAATCAAACAACCGCAAGAGCCGAAGAGTCTCTATGGTTTTATAAAAGAGAGATCACTAAGTGCAAGGAGGAATTTTCTCTTTATAAAGAAAGAAAACACTATTACTTCTGAGTTAATAAATATCAAGAGGAATTTCAAAAATCTGTGAGTTTGATGAATGTATATGAGACCATTCTTTGTGCATTTGTCTTTTTCCTGAGTAGCATAGAATTATGTTGTATGAACTATCTCTTCACTCTGTTTTATCTTCTCATGCTGTCATATGTTTCCTTATGAGTACATAAATAATGTTATGAATGCATTATACAACTAATTGTTTATGTATGTGTAACATTGTTGTTTTCACTTATCATTAGCATACATACATTATTTTTGGTTTTGATGATATTATCTCCCACTGTACTCATTCTTTTAGCTTTTCTCCCAGGATAGGTTAGAAGTAGTTAGGATTAGATTAGTTTGCTTTCAATTATATTAGTCTTAGGATTAATTAGAACTCTTTGGAGGACAATTTTATTTCTTTCCCTTTTTCTTCTTTTAATCTCGAGTGACAACAAGGCCCATATACTCGTCAGAAATGATGCACCAAATGAGAGTAGGTCTAATTGGGACCTGCCATCAAGTTTTCTCCCTTACCTACTTGAAAGTCCATTTGGAACTGTCAACAACACCCACCGATTATTCATAATGTCTCTAGGTTTATGGGGGAATTCCTTCACCCAGTCCTCATCTAGTGAGATTTCTTCATTCAACAATTGATAGCACACTGTGAGAACCAACAACTGAAAAGATGATATAGGTTTTCCTTCTACATTGATTATATTCTTGTTGTCTACATTGATATGTATGATTATCCAATATATTTGTTCAGCACAAGGGAACACTACTGAATGCACAGCTATTATGTGCAGTTTAGAGCTCCTAATGGCTCAATATCTGTCTAGGTCTTGATATCCTTCTAGTAGTTGTGGGAAGGTTTGGTTGGTAAACACTTGATATATCTCTCCCTAGTTGAATGAGGTTTCCTTGTCAATGACACATAGGGTGTCATTGTATATGGGACTTGGGGTGTCTATTTTTTCCTCTTCTTCTTCCTTCCCCGATGAGACCTTGATAACAAGGTCCATGTTAGATTTCCTTCTGTATGTATCCATGATTGGTCTTGTGAATAACCTATATTATAAAAAATAAAGTATTATTTTGGGTTAGAACATATAAAATCAAGTTATGGAATAAATGAATGATAATCCTGAAAATGAAATCCTTATCTGTAAATTATAGGCATAGTGGCCATGAAAATTGTAAAATTGAGGGGAAAGGATTCCAAGGTATGAGTGTAAAAATCCTTGGTTGTTATATTTGAACCTAAGAATGTGTCTTGAAACTTACGTGTTGAGCAGTGATTCCATGGCCAAGGGCTACGGGGATTGTTGTTCACAAATTTATATCGGGGCATTAACAATCTTAGAGAGGTAGGTGATCCTTTTATGGAAAAAATATGCAAGATGGTCGTGTGGGGGGAAGGGAAATTAAACATGTCATGCATATGGTCACTGGTGGGATGGGGGTAGGTTGGTAAGTGATAAATGGAAAACATAAATTAGTCGTATCTACGTGAAAAAGTAAGAAAAATTGGTCATATATGTGAGTGGCCCTGAAAAGGAAATGGATCTACATTATGGAATGAGATTTATTTATTTATTTTTTAATTTGTGACTCTAAACTTCCCTCGCCCACATTGTAATTTCACTTTGAATGGTTTCCTTACCCATCATTTCAATTAAATGACTTCCCTTTTAGCTATTTAAAACAGGGTTCACATGGTTACAAACAGGGTTTCGATGCATGCCTGCTAACCCGTGAGTAAGGTGGCTGAAATGGGGGTTTGTGCGAGTGACAAATATATTTTTGCACTCTCAACAAATCTTGGGAAAATGTGGTTCTATAGTGTTGAAATGGTGTTGAATGGTGAATGGATGGAGTTTTGGTGTTTGAAAAAGAATGTTTGGGCATGAAAATCGATAAAATTTAATTGTATAGGAGCTTTGAAGGAATATTTTGGATTGTTGACATATCAACGAGAGAAGTGAATCTTCCGCCAATGTATTGGCAAGAAGAAAAGTTATTGGAGCATCGATGTATCAATGAGTAAAGTAGATATTTCATCGATGTATCAGTGAGGGAAGAAAATGTTTTTTTGTTCTATCATTGTTGGAGGAAAATATTGGAGTGTCGATGTATCGAGGAGGGAACAAAATCCTTTGTTAGTGTATCGGTGTCGGAGGAAAACATTAGAGAACCTACGTATCAATGAAGAAAGAGAATCTCTCACAGGTGTATCAATGGATAAATCAGATGTATCATCAACAATCGAATAAGGGAAAGATGATGGATTGTCGATGTATCGATGAAGGAATCAAATCTTCTACTGATGTATCAATAGAGGAAGGGAATGTATCAAAGTCAATGTATTGACGAGAGATGTAAATCATCCGTTGACATGCCCCGTATTGGAAATAAATGTAAATAATTCATTTAAACACTTTGTATCAGTGAGCAATATGGAGATTATACCGACACACCCTATATCGACGCCCAATGAAAATATTCACTTTAAAATGGGTTTGATTTGGTACAAAGAAAGTCTGAGGCTAATATCTTTGAAGAAAATTTGTAAGTGTAGAGGATGAAGATTTGATAGAAAAGGAATTTGAAAGTTGAGAGAAACAAAGGTATGGGGGCACATGATTTCTTCACTTAGAGAAAGGGCATTATAAAAGGAAAAGAAATTATGGGGAGGGATCGAGGGGTTGTT
>ML783361.1:562201-577040 GCA_009831015.1 Picea engelmannii | reverse complement strand
ATATATTAATTTCATTTATCTAGATATTACTTTCCCTACTCAAACTACCAAGCACCATCACATTAATTTTAATAAAAAAAATACATTAATTTTAGTAAAAAAATAAGCTTTGTTACTAAAATTCAATAATGAAAACATATTATATATATATATATATATATATATATATATATATATATATATTACTTTCATTTATACTATTTTATTTACACTAGTACCTTTACCTAAAATTCAATAATGGAAACATAAACACTATTATTATTATATATGTTTTACTTTCATTTATACTATTTTATTTTATTATTACACTAGTACCTAAACAAAAGGAAAGTGAAAAGAGGGGAGGAAAATAAAATTAGTTCTTTTAGAATTAAAAAAACATTAAGATAAGATATTTTAATTTTATGGTATGTAATGTTAGAAGTAGTTTATTTAAAGTAAAATAAAAGAGAAAAAAATAAGGGAATCTAACTTTATGAATGTCAAGTCAATTTTTTAATAAAATAAAAAAATAAATCTAACTTTATGAATGTCGCATCAATATTTTTGAAACAAACTTATGTTTGAAAATATATTTCAAAATAAAGTAAAATTAAAAGAGAAAAAACAAGAGATTCTAACTTATATATGTTATGTTAATGTTTTTTTAAAATTATATTTGAAATTATTAATATTTTTAATCATTGATTCAAATTAGGAAAACAAAAAATGAGTAGATATATAATTATTTATAGTTTTTTCATCACATTTAATGTTTATTTTGTTTATGAGGTTAACCGTTCGAATATTACAAGATTTAATTAAGAGTTTGTTGACTATTTTGGTCAATAAAGAGAAGTTAACAGAGCATTATCATGTTGTCCTTTGATTTTAAACATTTTTCTAAAATATTTAAGGTACTAATTGAGTTCTTGTTACAATGCTTTGATCCTCTACCTTAAATAGATGTTTTTAGCTAGCGTGAGGTTGTTTCGGGTTCCACTACTTAGGGCTGTGTTTGAATGTTATGAAATAGATAATGCTTTTATAGATTGGTTAACAATGAAACCATGTTAGTATGTTTCTTTATCACTCACAATGCCATAGGTGTTTTAGATGTAGTGGTAAAGATTTTAGGCTAAGAACATGGATAATGCTTAACAAGGCACATGGTAAAATTGGTGTTGTGGTATTAGCTTCGCCTCATTACATGGAAAAAAAAGGAGTAATAAGAATGGAACTATGCATTTTTTTTGTTAAAGTTTTCAAGTATGTAATATGTTATTCACTATTTCTTTTGTTTTTGTCTTTTGTTTCATATCATCGATACGCTACTCATATGTATCTTTCTTAAAAAAATTCTTAAGCTTATGGTCTCTACTGTTAAACTAATTTTTTTTTATAACTTTGATATGCTACTCATATATCTTTCTTAAAAWWTTTTTAGGTTCACGCTCTCTACTGCGAAATTAATTTTCTTTTATAACTTTGGTATTTCATTTCCTCCCATGGTCTYTTGAATATCACTTTCCTCACTTAAACAACAAATCTCCATCACATTATCCTTTAAAACAAAAAAGGCCCTCAATCTTTACCTACCCAACCAACATTTCTTCTATTATATAAAGAAATCCTTTGTTAGAAAAGATTCTTAGCCTTACATATCTCATGATACTATTTGATATAAAAAATTGTATGACCCTTGGACTCATTTACCTTAACCAACATGCACTCGTTTACCCTTTATTCTATAATTACCTACCCAACCAACATTTCTTCTATTATATAAAGAAATCCCTTGCTAAAAAATGTTCTTAACCTTACATATCTAATGACAATATTTGAAATAAAAAGTTGTATGGACCTTGGCCTCATTTGCCTTAACCAACATGCACTCTTTTACGCATTATTCTATCATTCATTTGTTTAAAATTTGTGCCTTGACTTTCTTTTACTCATGTCATCATCATATGGCCTAATCCTAACACATACTCAAGTCTAAGTGCCACAACCAATAGTAAGTTAGAATTCCAAGTTAAGCTTGATGTTGGGCCCTATTTTTGAATTTTGAAGGCAACCACCTTGTGGCAATGAAAATGATAGAGTAGCACAAAATTCACATATGAAACATATAGGAGTTGGGCCATGTGGAGAAGTGATTTTTAGTAACAGTAAGGGAACTCGACGCTAAAGGGGGACCAAATCCAAATAGTAGCCAAGATTCCAGGGGATCAAGGATGAAAGTGATGAAAGAATGAAAACACATAGATGACACAAAAGTAGTGTTGATGTGGGAAAAATGCCCTTCAACAGAGATGGGTACTCTCGAATGTGAACTCTTAATTAGACTTCACATCATTTGGGATAGGGATAATTTTAAGGATGAAAATTTATCTTAGAATGTAGAAACCTTGGCGAATCTCACTAGTCCTTAATATGCAAAGTATAAAATGTTTGGAGATATTTTTGTAAAAATATTCAAATGTCTAAGGATTATATATAGTTTCTATAAAATATGGGCTATTTTTAAGGTAACATAATTTTATTCTATAGAATCTAGGTGAATCACTTTTAGAAAAAATGGAAATTTGTGATTTTTTTTTTGGGTAAAAGCATGGAAAATTAGCCCATGGATGATATAATATAGCCCCTAAAATTTTCCCTGGTTTTGGATAGGAGTTCCATCCAAATTCTGACATGGCTTCCATTACTAGTATCAGGGACATGTGAATGGTTAATGAAAATCAACGATGTAGATTGTGCAATTATGAGCTATACTAAATGCAGATAATTAAATCTAAACTATCCTATCCTAGCTAGGAGCAACAAATATATTAAATAAATAGATACAAATGTCACCAATCCTTGCATGTAACCCCTACATTGTTAATTGTCATAAGAGAGACAAAGACTAATACCATATATATGTGAGTGAATGTATGCACAAAAAATTTCACAATAATAACCCATTCACATCTATTTATCCATTTATCTCATAATTAATAATAAAGAAGAAAACATATTGTAAGAGACACAAAATTCACATAAGAAAAGTGTACAAATGAATAATGTAAACTTATAAAATCCACAATAATTAGAAGTCCACTAGAAGCAGTTCATGGTAAACAATCTTTAGCAAAATGTTTCCTCTCCATCAAAATGGCCCCGAGGGATTCTTGCTATTAAAATATCAGAAAAATAGTTCTCTAAAATTATAGAATCTGTTGGTCCTAAGGTATGCACCTGACTGCTAAAGGGTAGAGCTAGGCCAGCTCAAGTGTTGAAATGATGGGTTTTTTTTATGAATTAGGTTTGTTGGTCAATTGAGCGATAGGTTTTCAAGGGTAGAGACGTAGTTGGGATATATAAAACTATCACTGAAAGGTTTCCCTTAGCTGGTGGCACGCATTATGATGAGCAGACACATATATGAAGAGATAAACAAAGAAATAAATAAAAAAAGCATACAATTAGTTACTTGTCGTATGAAATTTCAGATTTGAAATGATATTCTAGATATAAAACATGTATCTAGATACAAATCCTCCAAACAGGTTGCATTACAACTAACATTTTACTTAATAAATAACTGAAGTCAGGTTGCATGATAGTAAAAGGTTCATTAACACAATAGATGAAAGGAACATAAACAACACATTATTTACATTTCCAATTTGCATCCAAATAAGATAAGAAGATATATGAGATTTGAAAAACAAAAACAATCTATCACCAAAAGTTATATTCACCAAGTGGGAAACTTAAATAGGTTTTGCTTCAATGTCCAGCCACAATCCTTATGTTGATCCCCCAAAACTCAAACCATCCATTTTTCATTGCTTAGCTTCTTTTCAATGGTTTGTTGAGTCAGTTTGATATGTTCTCATCTTCCTTTTGTTTGCATCATTTTCTTGATCTTTGGAAGGTTAATGGTTGTTTTTGTTTGAGTTGAATATCACAGATCATGATGATTATGTCACTAGTGGGTTGCTAGAAGGTTAATCTAGGCCTTTGATGAAAAAAGAAATAGATTGCAAGACTGTGATTGTTCTTGCAAACAATAGAAAACACGTTGTTTTGTTGGTTTTAACGTTCAGAAAGTTTAGAAATTAAAAATAAATAAATCAAGCTGTGTTGGTGCCTAGCATGTATGTGCATGTTCTCGAGCACTTGAGTTCACGAGGGTTACCACCAGTTGACCATCATTGCAGAATTCATGCTAAAGTCATGTAGGTTTGCGCCTTCAATTCTTATCATCACGAGATCGTGGGTAATTATCGCTACAGGTGGTAAAGTAAATCAAATTAACACATACATTCGACCTAAAAAACTAGAAATGAGAAAGATGCACCCAAAAAGGGGGGTACCCGATCTAAAAGGGCCAAATCAATTACCACAACAAAGGAAGAAACCCCTCGAAGGTAGCCAAGATCAACTACAACAAAGCAAAGAGAGAAGGAGGGAATCAAAGTTTGTATCAGACAACAAGAGGAACAAGTTACTCTACCATGCCCATTGTCACTTGATCATTCCGAAGACAATCTTGTGACCTCCACCATGCAGTAGGATAAAATTATCAAGACAAAAACAAGGGGACAAAGGAAAACTAAACAACACAGTCCCAAGATTGTTGTTGCAGAATTTGTGTCTATGGAAACCTTGATTAAGGAGTCCCTTGAAGCCAAGCTGAATAGAAAGAGGAAAGGGAACCAAGACCCTGAAATTCCTAATAAGCCTAACAAAAAAAAGAGGAACACTAATCAATTGAGGTTGAATCCAAGGTAATTTTCAATCCATCCTTAAAAGGCCAAAACCCCATAGTAATTGAGGATGAACACTCTAAAGAGGACATCTCTGGATTTTCTAATATGGAAGATATGGTTGTCCACACACTGAAAAAGATGAATGGGGATAAAGAAAAGATGAAATACAATAAAGGGGAAATTTCAGTGATAAAGTGTGCAACTATGAAGACAAAGTACCCTGCAGACTTGTATTTAGAACAAAATGCAATGGACCTTGGTCCATATCCAGAGAAGAACTCTAATGGCATGACCCCAGACACAGCTAGTTCCTGAGCAAGTTTCATATGACACCAAACTAGAGATTAAAGCAAAAGCATTGAAAATGCAGGGATCTGTGAAGGAGACACATGAAACCAAATTTTAGGTGGCACCCACATATGAGATGAGGTCAAGAAAAACCAAGTTGTCCATTGACCTCAAAAAATATGTCATAGAGGAGGAACAAAGGCTAGAGGATAGAAATAAGGTGCAAGTGTTGATTAAACCAAAGGTCGAAGCTGATAGAGGTGTAGATGACAACTACCAGGTACAAATGCTGAAGAAAAAAATTCAGAGTTTACAACAACAAAAGCAAGATCTGGAAATGCAACACACTAAGCTATAGAAAAAGTATCAAAATATGCAGAAGAAAAATCAAAAGGCTCTGCCCAACTTTTTTGAAAAAACTTTGTTTTTCCCTGTTTTTGTCATTGTCTTTCGATGATCCTTCTTAGCAGTCGGAGGTGAATATTTGAAAAATGAAAGAGGTTTTTGTTTCAAACAATCCCATTCACAAAAACCTCTCTCATTTTTTACACGGGTATCATGGTTTGGGGGAATCAAAGAGAGGTTTGAGGCCATGTTTTCCTGAAATTCACCAAATTCTGGGTGAATTTTGTTCTAGTGTTAGAAGACTGTTGTTGTTAAAGGAGAAAGGATTCAAAACTAATGCTAGCTGATCCACCTATTATGTTCCAGTTTGGTCTCTAGTTGGAGTGCACATGGGTATTCATGCACAGTCACTTTCAGTTACAACTGTCAATGGTTTTTTGTTAAGAGCTGGTCTACTTCAGTTACCAACAATAGTTATAGTTGCACTTATATAAGTTTAGTTGTTTTAGTTCAAGACATTACTGCCAAGTGTAATAAGTTGTCATTTTTGTTTGATATGAATCATATTTTTTTGTTAAGGTTGAGTTTAAAGTAAGTCATGACTAATATTTCTAATTAAACACACTCAAGTCAAAGAGATGTTTTCAAGTTGTAATGAATGAGTGTTAGTCAAGTTATTTACAGAGTCTAGCTATGCAAAGTTGAAATTGTGTTTTAGATCTTAGATAGATGGTCTAAAACCTCTGGGAATAAAGATTAATAGACATATTAAAGAATGTGATAAGGTTCAGTTTTGGTTGGACATCAGGCATCATAAGTTTGGTTGGAGCTGAAACTTATGATTGTAAAGCTTCCTACCTGATGAATATAAATCTTGATGACAATTTGTGCTTTTCTTCTCAAATATTTGTGTGTTATTAATCTTATCTTAATGCAAGTCAGAAATGTATGCAATGTGTAATTTCCTTTCCTTTTAGCTAATGTGTCAATAAATCGTTTATTGCTAATGCAACCTTGTTTCAGCTATTGTTTGTAGTAGATAATTTATTGTATTGCAACCTTGTTTGGATCACTTGTATCAAGATACATATTTTGGATTTGGAATATTATTTTATGTTTGAGATTTCCTATAGTAGGTGACATTGTATGTTTTCTTGTATTTCATTGTTTATTTCTTCATATCCTTACATGTTCATCAAAATGCACGCCACTAGGTAAGGGGAACCTGTAGTGATATTGTTTGGCTAGTCCAACCAGGTTTCTATCCTTGAAAATCTACCCATTAGCTGACCAACAAACCTAATTCATAAAAACCCCATCATTTCAACACTTGAGGTGGCCTAGCTCTACCATTTAGCTGCCAGGTGCATACCTTAGGACCAACATCCTCTGACACCATTTCCAGGGAATATATTAATGAAGTAATCTTTCCCTGGGAGAATGAAAACGATGAGATCTGGTTTTTAATGGTGAATAAAATCTAGACACATTTAGACTGCAGATCATTCACCTAATGAATCCATGGTTAAATAATCCAATGGCGACTCCAAAGTTTCAAGAAGTCATATTTTCATATGGAATCCATCTTGTCTCAAAGGTTTTCTCCTCTTAATTTATTTGTTGTTCCTAGTTTTCCAAATGTTATTCCTACTATAGATGAGTGGGGTTATTACTTACCCATATTTAGATAAGATAAGATGATAACCTTGCAGATCATTTGCTTGAATTCCATGAAGTCATGCATCAATTGGGTATACATCATGAGGATGTATTAATGAATATGTTCATGTACTGATTAGAGGGATATGATCGTGAATGGTACCGATCCTTGCCTCCTACTAACATATCTTCCCTAAAAAATTTCCATGTAGCATTTAGTGATCATTGTAAAAGGTTTTTTCTAGCTGATTTTCTTTTTGAAAATTGTTGTGAGGAGTTTGATTTATATATGCATAATTCTATAGTTGGTTCTTCTAGTAGTATGAATGAAAAGGAATTTAATGTTAATCAAGTGGAAGAAGAGTCATCCCCTTGTGAAATATTCTCTTTTTTTTCTATTGAGGAGGAATCTTTTATTGATTGTTCTGATGACAAAAAAGTTGATCAATATTCCGTAGAAACATTTGACATTATATCAAAAATATATAACAATATTTGTTATGATGATATTGTTTCTCCAAATGTTGAAACAGTGATCTAGGTGGATATCGGTAGCCACCCACCTTTTCCAACTAGCTCAAAACAATTTTCTAGCAATTTTGGTAATTTTCTATTTTTAGCAGTTTTTAACTTCTGGGGCCATTTTGAGGGCCTAAATGAAGGTTTTTCGGGATTGATCTTCTCAATGATATCCAAAGGCTTTGATTGATCCCCAAAAATTAATGTCCTCGATGATACCTTTCCAATGCTCTATCGTGCGCCCCAAACAGATATCATATGCCAAAGTTACACCCCCCGGAAGTCGATACACCAAACTACCCAAAATGGGGTCCACAAAACTGTTGGCTTTTCATCTTCTAGGGTTATGGTTTTGGATTTTATTTATGATAAAAAATCCTTTAGAGCCTCATTGTAAAATAATATTCTTACAAATATGAGTAGTAGACACATCTCTTCTCAGAGACAAGCTGCCACCATTCTAGCGAGTCTTTCACTCTGTATTTTTACAGTCTTTGTACATTTTCGCTCATTAATAGAAAATTGTGTATTACTGTATCTATGTGTTTATGGTTTCATCTCTGAAACATTCCTGTTGTATTATTGGATATCCGAGATATCTCTATACATTGCTTCATTATATCTCCGCTCTCATTTCGTGTTGAAAATAATCTGGATCAGTGGTATCAGAGCAGGTTGCTCTTGATCGTTTTTTAGTACATGTCCCTGACGAGGTCCAGGTATAGTAAGTTGGGTCTCAAGATTGTCTCTTGAGGAAAATCTATCTCGCACACCCAAGAAACCCTCTATGGTAGAAAAAAATAAAAATGACGGGGCATAAGATTCTATCAATCTGTTGCTTGAACAAGCTCTCACATGACAGAGGGAAGAAATGATGGAGAATTTTGCCAACATCCTTGTTATCGTTCAAATCTCATCCACAAATGGTTATAGGAATCCAACATCTCCAAACAGCTATTAGTTCATCCATGGCTCAAAAAATGCATTTCCAAAGGGCACAAAACTATACAACTGGTTATAAAATCAACATGCACTAAGGATACAAAGGAAGCGCATGCACGTGCGATAGTCGAACAACATCGAAAAAGTGCACATGCACCCGATGCACGACTGTGGATGCAAAAATCCGTGCATACCTCAGAACGACGCATTTATGATTTTGGTCGGACTTCCACCCACTTCTAGTTCATCTCCCAAGTCGATTTGACACCCAAATTCGAGCTAAATCCGAGTGGGGGGTTGGTCAAAGACCTAAGGGTGCCCTAAAGAGCCCCTTGTTCACACTAAATACTGGTTGAATAATGAATCAAATCTTTGCTATAAAAATAGGCCATGGGGGCACTACATTTCCAAGGAATTCATTTGTATTGTTATGTTACCTATATTCTCTTAGAGGAACCTCTTTCCTCATTAGAGCATACAAGCACTATCTCATTTAGCCATTCACGTCACCTCTTGAGTGAATGAGCTTTGGATTTCTTCACCATTTCCTTTTAGTTTTCTATTTGTAAGAAGAGATCAATCATTGGGGGTTCAAGAGCCCTCCCTTGGAGGAAGAGGGGACCCATAAGTCTCCCTTTCTCTTTGGTGTTTTCCCACTAATACAACTTATCCATTGGTGGCATGAATGTTGTTTATTTTTTTTTCTATCTCCCTTATGCACTCTAGTTTAGTTTAGTTTTATTGATTTTAACTTAGTTGTTTGTTTATTTCTTATGCTTGATGTTTCTAACTCTTGCATTCACTACTGTCTTGTCCAGCTAACCCAACTAGACTTGTAAGTGTCCTTCTTTTTCTCACTTAGGTGACGAAAAGGGATACAATAGATTGGTGACTCCACTGGGGATAGGTATCAATTCCTCTCCATTTGGGTTGTTTGAGCACTTCATTTTGGTTTATTTAACTTGCAGGAACCATAACTGACCCATGCCTGCCCACAAAAAGCTAAATTCGGAGCTGAGATGAGAGGATTTCATCAGAATTTTTCTTCCCAGTTGTTGGAGCTTCCTTTGTTTTTCTAGCCCGTCACAAATTTCATTTTTTAATGCTCGAAATCGAAATATGGTTTTCGTATTTTCCGTCTGTGGTTTCAAAATCTTTGAAGCTTTATCAATGTAAACATCGATGATTATTGTACTCTCGAGGCGAGTCTTATATTTTGTGAAAATGTTTCCTCTTTTTTGTTCTACCTCGCGATCTTGTAGGTCGGATGCTATAAATCATGTAGTTCACACGTCCTGAGCAACGAAACGGCGAAATCGTTTTAATTTTTCACTCAGGGCAGTAACGGGAGTAAAGTTTTCATAAACCATGATTAAACGTCATCGGGTTTTCACACCTCGGCGTTCACCAAATCCAAAAGTTTATTATCGTAGCCCTGATAGCCAAGAACGCGAAGTCCTTATTTTAGTAACCCAGGTCAAGGTTAAAAGTAAAAGCTAAACCATGGTAACTTTCTGTCGGCAATTCGCCACTCGGCGTTTTCTTTTTTAAAAGTTACACCGTCTAAGCCCCGACTCGCGAGATCGCGATAAGGATATAAACATAATTAATTAATCACTAAATCCGAGTTTATCTTCCCTTTTTTATTAAGTCGTATTATCGCAATCTCACGGTTTCGCAGCTTGGCATGCAAACCTCCTGGAAACTTATTTTCGAAGCTCCGAGTCGCGATATGGCGAATATAATAATTATGAAATTAATTGAGCCCCAAATCACGATTACATTTTTATTAACCAAAATCGATCATCGCAGTCTCGGGTGTTAGAGGTTCAAAGTGTTAAAGTAAAATCCCCGATATAACGAGTACCGAAATATTGATTAACGTTGGTAAAACCAGATTAATTAAGCTAAATCAATACATATCCTGTGTTTCGATGCTTGCACGATTCACGAGGTAGCCTTATTCTTTCCATACGCCAATTGACATTTTAAATCGCCAAAATTTATGACATTAATGAGGAAATAGCGCAAATCGATGAATATAAGATCGAACTTTTATGGCAAAATTTATTTCTAAACATGATTTGACAGACTTGTTCTGAAAGGTACCGAGTTTTTGAATATATATAAGAGTTGTGGTTCATTATAACAAATGCATTTTCATATTAAGAAGAGCACATTATCTCTGAGCAAGCTGACTTCTATATGTATACGTATTTCTATCACAGAAGAGCTAAAGTACAATCTCCATCCATGGCTGCGCGAAAAGCATCCAAAGCCAGTGTTGAGGTTTCGGGACAAGGCTCAGACAATGTCGTTGATACTTCGCCTCAAAGTATTGACTCGGTCCCGAATTGGTCGTTCGTTTTAGATGTTCTACAGGCCGAATTGGTGGATTATTCCGATGACTCCAGCGACAACAAAAAAGATGATATAACCACCAAGTAAAAGATAGTCATCCAATCTGGAATGCACAAGGTAGCATCTAGGCCACGATTTCTTCCATATTATGACATGGTCCGATGGGCATTAGACCATGTGGACATACCGACCAGAACCATCATGAACGAGCAGAAAGTCACCATCGAGAATTTCAGGCCGGAACATCTGCAAGCCATGTATAAGCTGCCCACAACGTCTGACTACACATATGGTGCCGAATTCTTGGACGAGTTCAAGAAGAAGGAATGCGTACAATATGATAAAACCATGTCCAGTTTAATAAGATATTAGGTTTCGCACGCCACGAAGTTCAGGGCTGATAGCCACGACATATATTCAATAGCTTCCTTAGAACCACAGTACAAATATGTAGCCATGATGACATGTAGGTTATACGGGAGAGAGGACACCTCACCTTTTTTTCTTCCGTGGGTGCCTCTAATGTTTCGGGTCGCCGAAGGCAATTCCTTCAACTGGGCGAAAATGCTGTCCGATAGCTTGACCAGTCGGGTCACAGAGTATCGGGCATAGAAAAAGAGCAGAAAGGAGTCTTCATTTTTCATGTCTGCATACATTATGGACGCCGTGTGTTTTTTAACACCATTTCCCTTAATGAGCTGGAGTTGGACCCTAGCAGAAGACGAGCCTATCCACGTTTATCATGCGAAATTATGGGAAAACAAAGCGACAAATTTCGTGTATGAAATATTCAACTGGGTGATGGTGCCCCTGCATGTCACTATTTTCGGCTACCCGCCACCTAGGATATCAGACAGTATAGTGACAAATCTGAGCAACATAGCCGACTGGTATGTAGAAGCTGAATTTTCATATCTCAGAGTTTTCGGGGCTTTGGTTCCCCCGCATGCATTGCCATTGTTCATTCCCGACAAGTTGTCTTGTCGCGAGGTTGCTAGGCAAACAATAATCGGTGGTATAAGCAAAGAGCTTAAGGGATACTCAAAGAAGGTATGGCCACCTTTTCCTGTTCATTTAAATTCTTATTCTTTATTAGATTTCGGGCATGCCAAAGCTGAGGCAGCAGCCCTGGAAGACCTAAATTTGGTCCCCATTGAATACAAGAATCACAATCCACAAAGGGTCGTGAGCAATCATTTGGCCAGTTGCGGGCTCAAGAGATTTGAGCACGAGAATTCACCCTCGGATGACATTTTTCGAGGTGCAAGGTCCTATGCCGAGATTCTAGCTTGGATACAAACCTTGGCACCTGAAGAAAGAGCCGATGTTCTGAAGTTCCAGGAGCATCGACGTAGTTGTCTTCCCACAATGTTGCGGGGTGAGAGTCCGAGTACGGTGGAGGTGAGACAGAGAGATGCCGAAGGCTCTAAGGATGCAACTCCCGATCAAGAAAAACACCAGGATGAGGGAGAGCAAACTAAGAGTCTGAAAACAAAGATAAAGACTCCCGACCCACTGAAGAAGCAGAGTTCGGTTACTACTCCGGGAAAATTAGCGAAGCAGATCGGAGAACCTATCACATCAGTTACCCCCTTGCAGTCGACTCAGGGAAATATTGATGCAGGATGGATCTTAAATGAAGAGTTGAGGCCTATAAGGGTAGAAGAACTCCCTTCGAATGAGTTTTTCTTCGATAAGAAGAGAAAGGCAGTGGTAAAGAGGGAATTCTATCAGGAAGGAGAGTCAACAACAAAGAAATACAAAGTCATAACTGATGGGAAGGACAAGAAGAATGAACAATTCGTGACTGAAATAGCAGGGACATTAGGAGCATATGCCTCGACAAACCAATTCTAAGTCAAGATTTTGAAAAACTAGCTTAAACGAAAAAATTGCCTCATCAAGACCCTTGAAGCCAGACTAGCCACAACAACAGAAACTACCAAAGACCAGGCGAGCGTAGGAATAGAGCAGGCCAGGTTGGCCGATAAAAACGAGATAGAGATACTCAAGACTAAGCTCGAGCAAGCACAGCAGGTGGTTCGAGATGGTCAGATGCAAGCGAGCCAACAAAGAGATTTGATCCAACAGCTGCAGGCTAGGGTGGAAATCGCCGAAAGAAAAGTGATAGATATCGAGATGTTTTAGTCCCAGGCGATGGAGATTCGGGGCAGAGTCTCTGTGGCCCAACGAAATTTACTTGGCAAGGTAGGGGAGATTCGGGACAATTGCTTGCTGGTTAATCAAGTTTTGGAGAACTTATCTGCCAGAGAAAGGGAAGCTGGAGCAACACGGGTCGCCTTCCAAGAGGCTGTGATAGCCACAAACAACAGGGGTTCAGGAAGTACTCCTAGGTTCACCATTTCGGAGAAGACCAGAGGAAACATTCTATTAAAAGAATGGGAGCACAACATCGCGGAAGGCAAGCTGCAAGCCAAAAGGGTAACAAATTCCTTAGAAGAGGCCTTTAATTCTATAGATGGCGATATGATAGGCATTGATAGCGGAGGTAATGCCGAGGTGTTGATGCAAATGAATATGGAAAAAATCTCACTTGATCTAAAGGAACAAGAGGAAATAGATTTGGCCGAGATCTCCCAAGTGACTATGGCGGACATAGTCCAAATAGACATATGTATGATTAAACCAAGCACGCAATTATGCGCTATCGACATCATAGACAGACAGATGGAAGACAGGCTGCAACAGTTAGCCCAAGAATGTTACTTTTTTGAAGCCAGCTGTTAAGCAGAATCGTCGAGGCTGATATCTCAACTGGTTGAAAGATGTGTCACCTGTACTGAGCACGCGCGAGGACAAACGTCTGGCACCAAGTGAATACATAGAAGAAGAAATTGAGCGATTGCTCTCCTCCCTATCATAACCGAAATTTTGTAACGATTAAGATTCTATCTTATTTGTAAAACTTTATAAATACACCATAGAAAGAAAGGAAAAAGGTTGGACCTTTTTGTGTTGATTGCAATAGAGTTTTACATTTTGAGAGTTAATAAAAATCAAATCTAAAGATTCTCAATTTCGTTATGACTGTGTTATGAGTTTTCTTTCTTGTATCTCATATTTCATTTCATTTCATATTCATAACTGATGAATGCTTCGTTATAATTTAGTACGACCACTACTATAGCGAATGAATTTTGGTTTTCTGTAATTGCTTATTGTTTTTCCTCTGTACCGGCTATCAGCAGGTGTACGACCAGTCAACACTTTCAGAATTCTATACATATATTTTATGCTACATCAAGTTATTTCCTTACAATTTTCCTCTTTTGTTTATATGTGAGATTCTCCCTTGATAGGAGCCTTACACCATAAACAGCTAAATGTTTTTCTCCCACCTCATACCTTTTATTAAGATATAACTCAGTTACGGGAAAGAGCCTTTGATTTGCACCCCGTTTTATTTCCAAAACCGTAAATTCTCTTTTATACGACCAAATTGAGACATCACTTAATTTCTCTCTGAAGTTTTTCTTATTTTATTGTTCCTCCATGACTGTCCCTGTACCAACACAGCCTAATATCGAACCCAGATTATCAAATCAAACGCACATTGCCTTAAACCTTTTTGACACTATTCTTAAAACAACCACTACCCGGGTTGAACTCGAACGTTCATGGGAAACGATTGAACAAGATATAACCGTCCAGGAACAGTTGGAAGCTAGACAACGCCAACGTAGAAATCTTCCCTAGTTTCCTTTGCCGAAGGTTGACATTTCTCTCTTCTCCACCCTTTACATACTTTCGGATGCCTAGACACTGTACTTCTAAGCCTTAAGTACAGACTTTGGAACAACATCTTTTTGGCGCCATTGTCGGGGACCAAAGTTACGAAATCTTTTTCCCTGGGAAAACGACATTTGTTTTTCGTTGAAAGTGTTACCCTTTGATAGTGAAAAAAGAGTACACACCTTTTAAGGCTTCCTAATATTTCACTTGGCGACTCCATAAATAATAAA
>ML783361.1:518674-549783 GCA_009831015.1 Picea engelmannii | reverse complement strand
CCAAGTCAGGAACATTACATATAACATCGTTTTCGGCCATTCCACAACATATTACCACCAGGGAAATTGATTGGCCGAATCATCTAATAAGAGCCTGGTAAATATAATCAAGAAAGTATTGGATGAAAATAAAAGGTCTTGGCATGTGCACTTAAAATACGCATTGTGGGCGAACCACATAAGAAAAAAAAGGTCTATCGACATTTCGCCTTTTTAGATGGTCTATGGGATAGATGTTGTCCTACCTATAAACCTAGCTCTACCAGTAATGAAGTTATGGCAAGATCAAAATGAAGAACCCAATCATGTCACCAGGAGAATAAATCAGCTGATTGAGGTTCAACAACATAGAGTCGAAGTAGATGAGAAGCTGCAGAAATACCAAGATGATATGAAGGCATTATTCAACCGCAAAGCAAAGGACAAAAATTTCCTCCCAGGTGATTTGGTGTTAAGGTGGGATGCAAGAAAGGAAGAAGCAACTAAACATGGTAAATTTGACCACCTCTGGTATGGGCCATTCAAGGTCTCGGCTCCGGAAGGAAAAAATTCTTTCCTACTGGAAAATATAGACAATGAAATACTCAATGCCCCTTTCAACGGGCGTTATCTGAAGCATTATATGACGTAACAGTCGCCAAATTAAAAAAATAAAATAAAATAAAAAATAAAAAAATTGTGTACATATATATATATTTTTCATTACTCTTGATTTTCTTTTTTGTTCATGAACTTTCGACACATTTAGGATAGCCTTGATAATATTCGTATTTGCCTCTTACAGGATTCCAACTGCATACGAAACAAGCAGGAGAAGTAAACTGAAAGTCGGTGTCAGAAATAAATCGGCCTAAACAGGTGATAGCTAAGAAATTTCATATTGCGCAAAGAAATTGAAATGAAAAGGTAAAGATGAGATTTCTCAAAAGACATGTTCTAAAGGACTATTAAAGAAAACCGAGGTAACCTCATTCAAACTGCAACATCGGTTGAATTGATAAATAACACAGTTGTTTCTTGGTTTAATATCCTATGAAAAAATTAAAGACAAATTAAATGATTCACCCAATTTAAAAGCAGTCAGTCAAAGTAAAGTATCCCCGATAATATCTTCAAGAGTCAGTTTTGAATTTTTGACCTCTGTATTTTCAGTCAGTAAGTCACCACATGGCATCCTTTCTATCTTTAGGTTTACCTTTTAAAAGGTCACCATCTTTCCGTTTCATATAAGAAGAGATAAGATTTTTTTCGTTTCAACCTCGTGAGCTTCAAAGCAGATTGTGGAAAGAAAGCGGGTCTTCACAACTACTCGATCCCCTACCAAGTGAAGGAACGTTTAAAGTGATCCTAACTTTCCTAGGTTTTTCAACGACATCGGAGGATTGAATCTTGCTCAAATAGAATGCCCTAAGAAAATTATTTTACCTTTTTCCCCTAAGAACAAAGGTGTTGTGAAGGTTAAAGGAAGGTTGGTACCGAGTAATCAAAGTAAGTTGATAGACCTATGATGCAAAATATTACACAGATATCATCCCTGATACAAACTGATTGCCCCCATCTTCGTGCTCTAAAAAGCAAATTATAAGACAGGTGGTGAAAGGAAATTCATAAATGATTGCCCCCACCTAGTCCAAGAGACGATGAAAGGAAATTCAGAAATGATTGCCCTCGTCTCAGCATTTAAATGCATAAATATTTTCCGAAGTGGTGAAAGGAAATTCAGTAAAAGGGGCCAGATAACTTCACCGGGGTACTGAACAGGCTCGCTGGCAGTGAAGCAATATCTGAGATATCTATAAGGCTGTTATACATGAATATCACTCTACTCTGGTAACCAATGCTTTTTAAAACCTGATCCAAATCCCAAATTCAGACGGGACTTCCCAATTAAAAACATATAATCTTATTCTTTTGAAGCAAGCCGATAGCCGCAAGATCTGTTGGGTCTCCTAGGATTGTTTCGATTGTCTTAAAGTAGACCTGAATTTAGTAGTGGGAAAGGGAAAGTTGTGAAAGGGACTACAACTAAGTTTAAAAAGAGTATCTGATTTTGAAAAATCTTTTCAAGGTAAAGAACGAAGTTTCTTTCCCCCTTCGATACCCTGTTCTCAGGAACCTTTTCGCCTGATTGAAGATATTGACTCCATTTACCCAATATTGGCACGTGGTCTACTGTTCTTCCCGCCTTACAAGAAAGCGGGATCTCTAGTTGGAGCCTATGTTGGAGCCGCCTTTGTTTTTCTAGCCTGTAACAAATTTCATTTTTTAATGCTCGAAATCGAATAATGGTTTTTGTATTTTCCGTCTGTGGTTTCAAAATCTATGAAGCTTTATCAACGCAAACAACGATGATTATTGTACTCTCGAGGCGAGTCTTATATTTCGTGAAAATGTTTCCTCTTTTTTGTTCTACCTCGTGATCTCGTAGGTCGGATGTTATAAATCACGTAGTTCACACGTCCCGAGCAACGAAACGACAAAATCGTTTTAATTTTTCACTCAGGGCAATAACGGGAGTAAAGTTTTCATAAACCATGATTAAACGTCATCGAGTTTTCACACCTCAACGTTCACCAAATCCAAAAGTTTATTATCATAGCCCTGATAACCGAGATTGTGAAGTCCTTATTTTACTAACCCAGGTCAAGGTTAAAAGTAAAGCTAAACCATGGTAACTTTCTGTCGGCAATTCGCCACTCGGCGTTTTCTTTTTTAAAAGTTACACCGTCTAAGCCCCGACTCGCGAGATCGCGATAAGGATATAAACATAATTAATTAATCACTAAATCCAAGTTTATCTTCCCTTTTTTATTAAGTCGTATTATCGCGATCTCGCGGTTTTGCAGCTCGACATGCAAACCTCCCGGAAACTTATTTTTGAAGCTCCGAGTCGCGATATGGAAAATATAATAATTATGAAATTAATTGAGCCCCAAATCACGATCACATTTTTATTAACTAAAATCGATCATCGCAGTCTTGGGTGTTAGAGGTTCAAAGTGTTAAAGTAAAATCCCCGATATAACGAGTACCGAAATATTGATTAACGTTGGTAAAACCGGATTAATTAAGCTAAATCAATACATATCTCGTGTTTCGATGCTTGCACGATTCACGAGGCAACCGTATTCTTTCCATACGCCAACTGACATTTTAAACAACCAAAATTTATGACATTAATGAGGAAATAGGGTAAATCGATGAATATAAGATCAGACTTTTATGGCAAAATTTATTTCTAAACATGATTTGATAGACTTGTTCTGAAAGGTACCGAGTTTTCGAATATATATAAGAGCCGTGGTTCATTATAAAAAATGCATTTTCATATTACGCATAGCACATTTTATCTGAGCAAGTTGACTTCTGTATGTATACGTATTTCTATTGCAGAAGAGCTAAAGTACAATCTCCAGCCATGGCTGCACAAAAAGCATCCAAAGCCAGTGTTGAGGTTTCGGGACAAGGCTCAGACAATGTTGCCGATACTTCACCTCGAAGTATCGACTCGGTCCTGAATTGGTCGTTCGTTTCAGATGTTCTACAGGCCGAATTGGTGGATTATTTTGATGACTCCAGCGACAACGAAAAAGATGATATAACCACCAAGTACAAGATAGTCATCCAATCCGGAATGCACAAGGTAGCAGCCAGGCCACGATTGCTTCCATATTATGACATGGTCCGATGGGCATTAGACCATGTGGACATACTAACCAGAACCATCATGAACGAGCAGAAATTCACCATCGGGACTTCCAGGCCAGAACATCTGCAACCCATGTATAAGCTGCCCACAACGTCCGACTACACATATGGCGCCGAATTATTGGACGAGTTCAAGCAGAAGGAATGCGTACAGTATGATAAAACCATGTCCAGTTTAATAAGAGATTGGGTTTCACACGCTGCGAAGTTAAGGGCTGATAGCCACGACATATATTCAATAGCTTCCTTAGAACCACAGTACAAATATGTAGCCATGATGACATGTAGGTTATATGGGAGAGAGGACACCTCACATTTTTTTCTTCCGTGGGTGCCTCTAATGTTTCGGGTCGCCGAAGGCAGTTCCTTCGACTAGGCGAAAATGTTTTCCGATAGCTTGACCAGTTGGGTCACAGAGTATCGGGCGCAGAAAGAGAGCGGAAATGCGTCTTCATTTTTCATGTCTGCATACATTATGGATGTTGTGTGTTTTTTAACACCATTTCCCTTAATGAGATGGAGTTGGACCCCAACAGAAGACGAGCCTATCCATGTTTATCATGCGAAATTGTGGGAAAACAAAGCGGCAAATTTCGTGTATGAAATATTCAACTGGGTGATGGTGCCCCTGCATGTCACTATTTTCGGCTACCCGCCACCTAGGATATCGGACAATATAGTGACAAATCTGAGCAGCATAACCGACTGGTATGTAGAAGCTGAGTTTTCATATCTCAGAGTTTTCGGGGCTTCGGTTCCCCCGCAGGCATTGCCATTGTTCATTCCCGACAAGTTGGCTTGTCGCGAGGTTGCTAGGCAAACAGTAATTGATGGTTTAAGCAAAGAGCTTAAGGGATACTCAAAGAAGGTATGGCCACCTTTTCCTGTTCATTTAAATTCTTATTCTTTATTAGATTTCGGGCATGCCAAAGCTAAGGCAGTAGCCTTGGAAGACCTAAATTTGGTCCCCATTGAATACAAGAAGCACGATCCGCAAAGGGTCGTGAGCAATCATTTGGCCAGTTGCGGGCTCAAGATATTTGAGCACGAGAATTCACCCTCGGATGACATTTTTCGAGGCGCAAGGTCCTATGAAGAGATTCTAGCTCGGATACAAACCTAAGCACCCGAAGAAAGAGTCGATGTTCTGAAGTTCCAGGAGCATCGACGCAGTTGTCTTCCCGCAGTGTTGCGGGGTGAGAGTCCGAGTACAGCGGAGGCGAAACAAAGAGATGTCGAAGGCTCTAAGGATGCGACTCCCGATCAAGAAAAACACTAGGATGAGGGAGAGAAAACTAAGAGTCTGAAAACAGAGATAAAGACTCCTGAACCGCCAAAGAAGCAGAGTCCAGTTACTACTCTGGGAAAATCAGCGAAGCAGATCAAAGAACCTATCACATCAGTTACCCCCTTGCAGTCGACTCAGGGAAATATTGATGCAGGATGGATATTCAATGAAGAGTTGAGGCCTATAAGGGTAGAAGAACTCACTCTGAATGAGTTTTTCTTTGATAAGAAGAGAAAGGAAGTGGTAAAGAGGGAATTCTATCAGGAAGGAGAGTCAACAACAAATAAATACAAAGTCATAACTGATGGGAAGGACAAGAAGAATGAATAATTCGTGACTGAAATAGAAGGGACATTAGGAGCACATGCCTCGATGAACCAATTCTCAGTCGGGCTTTTGAAAAACCAGCTTAAACGAAAAAATCGCCTCATCAAGACCCTTGAAGCCAGACTAGCCACAGCAACAGAAACTGCCAAAGACTAGGCGAGCGTAGGAATAGAACAGGCCAGGTTGGCCGATAAAAACGAGATAGAGCTACTCAAGACTAAGCTCGAGCAAGCACAACTGGTGGTCCGAGATGGTCAGATGCAAGTGAGCCAACAAGGATATTTGATCCAACAGTTGTAGGCTAGGGTGGAAATCACCGAAAGCAAAGTGATAGATATTGGGATGTTTCAGTCCCAGGCGATGGAGATTCGGGGTAGAGTCTCTGCGGCCCAACGAAATTTACTCGGCAAGGTAGGGGAGATTCGGGACAATTGCTTATTGTTTAATCAAGTTTTGGAGAACTTATCTGCCAGATAAAGGGAAGTTGGAGCAGCACGGGTCGCCTTCCAAGAGGCTGTGATAGCCACAAACAACAGGGGTTCGGGAAGTACTCCCAGGTTCACCATTTCGGAGCAGACCAGAGGAAACATTCTATTAAAAGAATGGGAGCACAACATCGCGAAAGGCAAGCTGCAAGCCAAAAGAGTAAAAAATTCCTTAGAAGAGGCCTTTAGTTCTTTAGATGGCGATCTGATAGGCATTGATAGCGGAGGTAATGCTGAGGTGTTGATGCAAATGAATATGGCAAAAATCTCACTTGATCTAAAGGAAAAAGAGGAAAGAGATTCGACCGAGATCTCCCAAGTGACTATGGCGGACATAGTCCAAATAGACAAATGTATGATTAAACCAAGCGCGCAATTATGCGCTATTGACATCATAGACGGACAGATGGAAGACAGGATGCAACAGTTAGCCCGAGAATGTTACTTTTTTGAAGCCAGCTGTCAAGCAGAACCATCGAGGCTGATATCTCAGCTGGTTGAAAGATGTGTCACCTGTACCGAGCATGTGCGAGGACAAACGTTTGGCACCATGTGAAGACAGAGAAGAAGAAATGGAGTGATTTCTCTCCTACCTATCATAACCGAAATTTTGTAACGACTGAGATTCTATCTTATTTGTAAAACTATATAAATGCACCACAGAAAGAAAGGAAAAAGGCTAGACCTTTTTGTGTCGATTGTAACAGAGTTTTACATTTTGAGAGTTAATACAAATCAAATATGAAGATTCTCAATTCCGTTACGACTGTGTTATGAGTTTGCTTTCTTGTATCTCATATTTCATTTCATTTCATATTCATAACCGATGAATGCTTCGTTATAATTTAGTACGACCACTACTATAGCGAATGAATTTTGGTTTTCTGTAATTGCTTACTATTTTTCCTCTGTACTGGCTATCAGTAGGTTTAAGACCAGTCAACACTTTCAGAATTCTATACATATATTTTATGCTACATCGGGTTATTTCCTTACAATTTTCCTCTTCTGTTTATATGTGAGATTCTCCCTTGATAGGAGCCTTACACCATAGACAACTAAATGTTTTTCTCCCACCTCATACCTTTTATTAAGATATAACTCAGTTACGGGAAAGAGCCTTTGATTTGCACCCCGTTTTATTTATGAAACCGTAAATTCTCTTTTATACGACCAAATTGAGACAACACTTAATTTCTCTCTGAAGTTTTTCTTATTTTACTGTTCCTCCATAACTGACCCTGTACTAACACAACCTAATATCGAACCCGGATTATCAAATAAAACGCACATTGCCTTAAACATTTTTGACACTATTCTTAAAACAACCACTACCCGAGTTGAACTCGAACGTTCATGGGCAGCGATTGAACATGATATAACTGTCCAGGAACAGTTGGAAGCTAGACAATGCCAACGTAGAAATCTTCCCTATTTTCCTTTGCTGAAGGTTGACGTTTCTCTCTTCTCCACCCTTTACATACTTTCAGATGCCTAGACATTGTACTTCTAGGCCTTAAGTACAGACTCTGGAACAACATCGGTCATGTAACAGGAAGTGCGCGGGTTTTTTAACCCACAAGCGTGTCTTCCGAGCACGTGCACCAAACTCACTGTGTTTCTCAGCACATTCTTCTCACCTGTGCCAACAGGTCTTTTCTGATTTGCGCATTGGCGTCACATGAACCTCTGTCTACTCTGTGATCCGCGCATCTGTCCAGAAATTCACACATTGTAATGGTTTTTGTGATCTGTTGAAGGCCCATGGCCTTCTTAAGCTTGATTCTATGCATATTTTAATATGGACCACACTTAGATTCCCTCTCCACATGAAGGGCTAGTCAAAACATAAGCACTTAGGGGGTTAAAATCCATATTTATCCTCTTTTTGCTTTCATTTTGCCACATGGATGGCTTGTTTTGATTAAATATAAGTTGGAATCATTCTATATCACAAATATAACCACATGCATTGGGACCAAAAATTGAACGTCAATCTTTGAGTATGCTCTTCTCTCGTGCCATAGAGCGATCTCGAGAATCAGAAAAACAATTGAGGGAAAATTTCATCTCCCTTAAAGACAAAATCTTTAGAAGAGGAAAACAGCCCCCTCGGGACTCCTCTTAGTTTCTATTTCAAACACATCTTAAATTTGTAAGGGCCCATACATGCCCACATGCTACAAATATAGGATAGTTTTTAATTTACTTTCTTAGATTACATCACTAGGGAAGTTTAAAGGTTTTGTAACGGGCCCATACATGCCCACATGTCCACAATCTAGTATAGTTTTTGAATCTTTCTAATATTAAATCACACTAGGGAATTAAAAGGATTGGTAAGGACCCATATGTCCACATGCTAGTTCTTTAGGGACTTTAAAATTTCGCAAGGTTGTACCAATGGCATTTAGTAAATTAGGTAATCAAGACTTGTAAGGACCACACAAAGTCCACATGCAGTAAGGTGATACCTAACTTATTATTTTTTTTTTTGTCGGCACACTTTCACTTGGTCACACACAAAGTCACTACTCACTCACATAGTTTCATCTAGAATCGTGGAGGTTTAAGTAAGTTTCCTCCAAAGGGATCCAGAAACACCCCACCCTTTTCTTGATGAAACTATCCACTCCCACTTAAATTCAACGAGGTTGGTTCACACCCCCAATATCTCAAACAAACACATCTAAATTTTTTTCTAAGAAACTCACTAAGTTTTCCTCCATAGGAGGTTCCAAAAGAAATTTTTAGTTTAGGTAGGATCTCGGGGATAGGCATCCAAATAACTCCCCGTTATCTCGTTCTCACATCTTCAAACAATAGAAGTTGACAAATAGGGAACTTTAAATCCTCCAAGTCAAGTGTTCCTAACACCATAAGGTAGGGAGATACCCATGAAGGGTCAAAGGATGAGGTCTGGTTGTTTTGTGCATCTCCCCTTGAGGCACCCACCTCTTGGAGGGGTCCATATCGTGACCCATTTCTTAGGCTGAAAATCTAAATGCTTCTTTATCAATTGATTTATGTATGATGCTCTTGTGATTACATGCGATTGTGAGATATATTGTGAAGGTCCAAAAAATTATAATAAAGACTCTTGTTCATTTATTGCTCTCATCACCATTCACACACACCCACTTTGCTAGTCGAACATCATAGGGGACCCATGAATCCACGTCGTTCCAGACGCTTTCTAAATCTCCCTCCCATTTTAGGGGGATTTCCTAGTCTTGCCAACTCATCGACTCCACCTTCTCACACCCCTGTGAGTGCTACCATCTTGGGATATGCTTTGCTTGGTTCCACTTTACTTGGGTCCACTTCCCAAGGTCAACTGTCCACTCCCTTCTCTTTACAAGGAAGCGGGGGGCACACTTCTTCTCAAGGAGGAAGTACAACCCCACCTAACCCTCCTCAAGGGTCAGGTACCCAAACACTCACACCATGGCTGGAGCTAATCCTCCATCGCCACCCTAGATTCCATACTTGGCTTCCCTCAACAAACCATATCTAACTAAACTCACCAATGATCCTATATTGCACGACCCCACATGGCCTACAATGCCTACCAAACTACCTTCAGACATCCTCAAGTTTGAAGGAAAAGTGGGAGACGACCCGACCAACCATATCATGACCTTCCACTTATGGTTCTCTTCAAACAACATCATGGATGAATCCATTTGATTGAGGTTATTCCAACGCACGCTCACTGGCCCATTAACCAAGTGGTATGTAGAAGAAAAATATGGGTCCCATGTGATCTTTGAATCTTTGGCCAAAGCATTTTTGACCTTCTTTCAACTACCAATCCATCATGAAAATGGTCTCGAACTACTCTCAGAGTTTAAACAAACCTCCACCACACACATCGCTGACCACATTCATGAATGGAATCAACGACGTAGTCTATGCAAAGATGAAGCCACCAAGCAACAATGCTTCAATTGGTTTCTCAAATCACTTGTTTCCCTCCTTGACAAGGATTTAACCGCCACCTTCCCCCAATATGAAGAAGAAGCCATCAACAAGGCTCAACAATTCGAACTCATTTATTCACAGTCAGGATACTTATACATGGTACTACCTCATGCCCCGAGACCTGTGCCATTTAGCCATGACAAACCTGGGATGTCTCACTCAGTGGATGGATTGATTGGTACCATGACACATCACAATCCTTACATCCAATCACAGTCTATGTATGGTACACCCCAATATCCACCGATATATGGAAGACTACCTTGATACCCTCCTCCCCTTTACCAACATTCATATCCTGTTGTTCCCCCTTAGTCATTGGGGGCACCCCCACCGGTACCCATGTCGTATTTGGTCTCTCAATCTAGTACGGGTCCACCCCCAACCCCTGGATATCACCCTAGAAGTAGTGGAAGTACCTCTACTTCCTATATTCCATATGGATCCTATCCACAGAACAATCCATATTTCCCATTTCCTAGTCCTCCCCAGCTGGTTAATCCTCCATCAGGACAACCATATGTCGACGTCAACTTTGTTCATCCTTTTCCCATTCAAAAAATTCATACATTTGAACAATTGAATACGACCAATCCAAATCATAAAAATAAATGAAAAAACCAAAACAGTGACAATCCAGGAACAGGAGGGAATGAACACCACAACCATCCCGCTGGGGGCAACCAATACCAAGACCCCCAAGGGGGCACCAATAAAAATCAACCACGACAAGGGAAGAACAAAAATCTTCGGATTAAATTCCCTTGCGCTATATCTGGTGAGTATGGACATTATACTCATCATTACCCCCAAATTCCCGATCTCCAACGGATGAGGGCATCCATGAACTCACAGGGCCCTCTGACACCACCTGCCCCTCAACAGGCCCCACAAAAATATTTGCAACCACTGCCTCTGGTTGTTTTGAAAAACCCCATACCATACCAAGGTGTGATGAACACCCAACAAGTGATCAACCCTACCCCACCACAAATGGGGAAATATCCAAACTCGGGTGCCACTCAAACTGGGAATCCAATTGATTGCAGTGTCCTCCTCACCAACAAAGAAATTATTCTGCAAACCCGTAATATTCAATACGGTATGCCTCCCAACTCTACCCCAAACACCTCAAAAACACTTCCATATACTACAGGACAACCATTGATGATTCCACGTCCTAACGTGGAACCCATTCCTCGCATACCACGTATTCCTTTACTGTGGAATGTTCATAACCCTCATGCTAGGGATGCTCATAATTATAGTATGGTTGATGACTTAGCCCAGTCTCCTGCAACCATGTGTATGTTGGAGGTCCTCCAAACCTGTCCATCACATCGAAAATACTTGCTTTCTACCTTGGGGGTAGTCGACCCAGCTGACACGCAGCTAATCACCTTTGATTTCGATAGCGAAGAACCACGTCTTCCTGCCCAAGTAGCCTTCTAGATACTAGTTAAGATCTGGAACACCATAGTTTATCGATGTATCATCGATGAAGATGCATCCACATGCATCATGTCTAAAAAAATATGGCAGAAAATTGGCTCCCCTGAGCTAGTTCTCTCTACCATCACCCTTCGAGGTTACGATGGTCGACCAACATCTTCCACAGGGCTTTGTCAAAATGTCCCCATAGAACTTGAGGGAAAAACCATCCTCATTGACATTGAAGTTATCGATGCCCATATTGATTACAATATCTTGTTCGGACACAAATAGATGTATGTTATGAAGGTGGTTGCCTCTTCTGTGTTTCATACGATGATGTTCCCCCATAATGGAAGATCATCACCATCGACCAACTTACACATTACGAGCCTAACCATTCTGCCAACATCGATAACATCCTCCCACTTGTCCGTGTTAGCTCGAATGATTTTCCAGTTTCCAACATTGGCCCTGGATTATTCCAAGACCCATCCATGTTGGGCACCTATCAGGGAACATCACCGTTCCTAAAACCATCTTTTTTAGCACAAGTTTGTGTAGTTTCATCTAAAGGAATAGACATTAGAGACAAGACTCCTATCATTGAGTCCCCTCCCCATATCAAAGTTCCATCAGTTGAAGAAATACTACCTCAAGAGTTTCCTGAGAGCACCACCGCACCACTTATCATGGATCTTCCCCCCCTCCAAGGGAAACTCCCGGTTTGGGAGACAATCCCCCAGGCCATTCCCCAAATTCCCTTTTTCTACCCCCCACCTGGGGTTGAAGCATTCCAGTTAGTCGGAGTGCTTACCCTTCTGAACATGGTACTTTCCATCCATGTATGGTATCTACATCCACACAAGATGGTTCCTCAACCATCCCTCCCTCCTCAGTTAGAGCGAATCCTGATGTAGATCCCAGTACTAACTCCGACCATGCCACCCTCACCCCCAATTTCCAGCACCACTGCTATGGTTGGGGGTAGACGAAAGAAGAAAGAGCCCATCACTCCACTACCTCCCCGAGTTCAACTCCCTTGGGCCTTATGTGAATGAAAAGGACACCCCACTCACCAATGTCCTTCTCTTCCCGAGCTACGTAGTTTTATATACTTCCTCAAGCACCTCTCTTGCTTTCCACTCCACCAAGTATTTCCCCTGCTACTACAAATTCATCAACCAAACGTAAACTAAATATACAAACCAATTCCATGTGTTCCATATGTGTAGAATATGGGAATTACACTCATCATTTCCCATCTATCCCATACGTCTGCCACACATTAGTTGCAGAATGCCACACATATCTGCCTGATATTCCTCCGACACTCCATACCAATGCTCCCGTGAATGTAATTCATTATATTTCTCCATCAGTCCTCTAGCAAAGGGGAGGCCCATGTCCTCCCACTAAGATACCGCCGGATCACCCATAGTGTCAGTGAAACTGGGATGGAATTATGGACCCACCATCCATATCTAAGCCCTTTTCCCCACTTTCATTTTTTGGTACAGGAACCCATAAGCTCCATTTTTCGAACCATTTTCGGCCACTTACACAGTCATTTTCGGCAGGTGATCATTTTCACTTTTCCCCTACAAAGCATCTTTCCATGACACACTCAGGTATGCATGATCATGTTCAAAATTATCAAATGACTGTTATACGTTCTTTATCTTCAGATATTGTTCACATCGGGTATTTGGTTTTAATGTGTGTAGGTACTTGGTCATCACAAATCAACACAAGCCCCTTTAGGTATATGATCAACATTGTCATGCAGTCATTCCCTCTAAATACCAATTGCATCTCCTAGTCACACCCTATAACATTCACCTGTAGGATCCTCATATCCGGCTCTGCAATACTAACACCTCCATTGCAATTTGGTACTATCACCTGGTAGCACTCTTCCCCACATGATTTGTCCCATTCAAAGTTCACCTTGGCACTATGACACTCATGATTTTTTCACCCTTTAGGGATGGGAGTCTCGATAGTCTTACGAATTTCGGAGAATTAGCCACACACTCCTTCTCCTCATTCTGCTAGCTTTCCCAATGGACTCCCAGGTTATCTCATCACGGTTCAAGTTTGATTGCACCTCCGCAGTATCATTAACCCTCCATTTCATCCACAATCAGTTTTCCCATCTGCAGATTGTCCTCCATTCATTTACCTCATACAAAAACCCACCCATGGGGCCCCCACCCTCACCCATTCTCCATGCAAATTGTGCCCTCATAGGCCAAGCCATATTGCATTGGGGAACCCGTTTATGCATTTGTACACTCATCCCAAATTATTCTTTATTCATTTGGTAATTGTAAAAAGCCTAATTGTTTCCAACATTTACATATCTTTTTGTTGTCACCCTTGGCGACCTTCTTTTCCTAGCAAATAAATCCATGTCACCCTTGGTTGGGGAATTCATTATATTCTACTCCTGTTGACATCATCCATAAACCTTGATTATCCCACAATCCATGTACCCCTGATCTTTAATTTTGTTGACTTTGCCACGCCTCTGGAACAATTTAACCCAAGTCTAGTCGTCCCTCTGACGCTAGATTCAGTTTCATGGTTGTTGCCACTCATCCTTTACATATATGCCCAACTAAGGGCAGTCTTAAGTCTCTTTCTTGACTTCTTCCATGTTCCTCATAAGTTCCTAATCTTATCCAGTGGATTTCATGAAGCCCTTCGCTTCTTGGAGTCACATATCCCTTTTTGTCAACATTAGCACAGTTTCCAGAAGGGCAGTAGTATCTTGACTCTCATTACCTTTACAATGAGGAGTCCTGGACGACACAAAGAGAACCATCATTTCTATATGTTGTCATTGACCCCCATAACATTCGACTTCAACACTATCTCATGTTACGGTGGGTCTTACTTTGCGACTATTGCAGTTGTTTTTATATTTTCCGAAGACCTTTGAAATTTTTTGGGCTATCACACACCTACGAGATATCGATCCTTCTTACAGGTGTCATCACCTCTTTTCAGAGTTTGTTCACCATCATAATTGTCCTCTTCCATTATCAACTCACCCTTGAGGGCACTGTAGTCATATACACCAACACACAGTTTTAGTTACTATCTTATACATTTTTTGAGTTACATGACACGAGCATGGGGCATGCCCACCTTGTTTGTACACAGTTTTATTTTTCCACACCTTGTGAAGGGTTTGGGTCCTATAGGTTCCCCTCTCCCTCCAATGGGTCACTCTTGCAACTCCCCTCAACACTCTTTCTTACAAAGGTACTCTCAGTAGAAGAAAAATTGATGTATTTCGGCTATATGTATGCTCATAACCTCATACATCAGGGGGCATTTGTTATCACTGAAATCTTGTCCGCAAATGGTTATAGGAATCTAGCATCTACAAACACCTATTAGTTCATCCATGGCCCAAAAAGTGCATTTCCAAAGGGCACAAAACTATACAATTGGTTATAAAATCATCATACGCTAAGGATACAAAGGAAGCGATTGCGCGTGTGACAGTTAAACAACGTCGAAAAAGCGCACATGTACCCAATGCATGACTGTGGACGCAAAAAGCCACGCATACCTCAGAACGACACATTTATGATTTTGGTCAGACATCCACCCACTTCTGGTTCATCTCCCAAGTTGATTTGATACCCAAATCCGAGTTGAATTTGAGTGGGGGGTTGGTCAAAGACATAAGGGTGCCCTAAAGAGCCCCTTGTTCACACTAAAGACTGGTTGAATAATGCCTCAAAGATTTTCTATAAAAAGAGGCAATGGGTGCACTACATTTCCAAGTAATTCATTTGTATTGTTATGCTACCTATATTCTCTTAGAGGAACCTCTTTCCTCATTAGAGCATACAAGCACCATCTCATTTATCCATTCATATCACCTCTTGAGTGAATGAGCTTTGGATTTCTTCACCATTTCCTTCTAGTTTTCTATTTGTAAGAAGAGCTCAATCATTGGGGGTTCAAGATACCTCCCTTGGAGGAAGATGGGACCCATAAGTCTCCCTTTCTCTTTGGTGTTTTCCCACTAATACGACTTATACATTGGTGGCATGAATGTTGTTTATTTTTTGTTCTATTTCCCTTATTCACTCTAGTTTAGTTTATTTTATTGATTTTAGCTTAGTTGTTTGTTTATTTCTTATGCTTGATGTTTCTAACTCTTACATTCACTGTTGTCTTGTCCAGATAACCCAATTGACTTGTAAGTGTCCTTCTTTTTCTCACTTAGGTGATGAAAAGGGATACAACAATCCTTCAACGCTTGCCTATAACATCATTCACATCTTTATCAAGCAACCACTTTGGAGGAACCTTGTGTTTCAAGGTACAAGTTAATTTTGACATTCTCGTATTTGAAGGTCAGATAGATGCAGTTTCCCTAGAAAAATGGTTAAAACTAATAGAAGGTTGTTTCTCTGTTCATAATTTCTTTGATAGGGAAAATATAACCTTCACACTCCTTAAGGCTCTCCCCCATGTCAAACATTGGTGGGAAACGTACTGGGAGCAAATTTCCATAGAGGAGTCTGGAATATATGGGGTCGAGCCCACTTGGGATTTTTTTGTGGATGCGGTAAAGGAACAATATTACTCTATTGGAAACTATGAGGAGCAATACATGAGATGGAACACACTACAACAAGAGAGGGGCCAAGAAGTTCCAGAGTTCACCAATACCTTCCATACCTTGTGCACCAATCTGGGTATCAAATACTTTGAATGACATTTGGTTCTAAAATACCATGGGGCTCTACACAGATACATCCAAACTGAAATGGATTTTATGGACATCTCATCACTCGGTGCTGCTTATCGATATTCCATTAAAATTGAGTAGAAATTTAAGCACTAGAAAAAACGGGAGTTCGAGTCTACAAATACGCAACAAAAAAAGTATGATAAAGATGACCCTAACAAACAACCTACCAAAAACCAGTCTAAGCCACAAGAAAAGGAGGGTCATGAAAAGACATAGAAGGACACCGAAAAATGGTGTGATTTCCATAAAATCCCCTGGCACAACACCGATGAATGTTGCTCAAAACAGTCATTGGTGCTCGATATCAAAGACAAGGAGCCGAACCCTGATTCATAATCTGATTCAAAAAATACTAATAGAAGATAGATCATTGACGCAGACCCCACTACTATTGTCATGACCACAACAATTCTACTAGAAGAACCAAGAGATTCTGAAGAGGGGGAGCACATTTTCCATTCAAAAATGGGGGTGAAGGGGACCCCACTGCATTTTATTGTTGATAGCGGAAGACAGAAGAACCTCATCTCAACAGAGGTTGTCAAACAATTGGGATTGTCGACAACACCACACCCGCAACCATACAACATCCGGTGGCTTCTCCAGGGATGAGATCTTTGTGTCAGCCAACAGTGCCAATTGTCATACGACATCCAACCCTTCAAGGATGAGGTATTATGTGATGTTTCCCCACTGGATGTCTATGATGTTCTCTTGGGACAACCATATATGTGGAAGATCCATGTTGTTTATGAGTCTCAACCCCATAGTGCCATTATTACTTTGGGGGGTCATCCCTATAGAATACCATAGGTAGTTCCAACTATTGTTCCACCTGAACAATGCCACAAGGTAGTATCTCATACTACAAAATTCAGCTTCTTCACAGTCTGTTCAAAGCGTGAACATAAGAATACCATTGCAGCCTCAATCCAAGCACCTTCTATCCAAAAGAAGCATGTCGAAAAGATTGCAACAAAGTGTAAAGATTCCTTCTGCACAAAAGAATATCATGCATCCAAACTATTTAAAAAGGTCCAACCCTTCCATCCACAGGTTTGTGATAACCTTCAACAATCTAAGTAGCACAACTTCTCCAACAAGGCAAACAATTCATCAAGATGCAGATTCAACAAACGCTTTTCCCTCTCCCCTGGGAACTCAAAAAAATGGATACCATTTCTTCCTAAGGAGGGAGGATTGATCCATATGGATATTGGTGGCCACCCACCTTTAACAACTGGCTCAAAACATTTTTCTGGCAATTTTGGTAATTTACTATTTTTAGCAGTTTTTAACTTCCGGGGCCATTTTGAGGGCCTAAATGAGGGTTTTTCGGGATCCATATTCTCAATGATAGTATAATTCTCTTATTTATCCCCCAAAATTAATCTCTTCGATGATACCTTTCCAATGAGCTATCATGCGCCCCAAACAAAGATCGTATGCCAAAGTTATGCCTCGGGGAAGTTGATACACCAAACTACCCAAAACGGAGTCCACAAAACTATTTTATTTTCATCTTCCGGGGTTAGGGTTTTGGATTTTATTTATGATAAAAAATCCTTTGGAGCTTCATTGTAAAATCATCTTCTTGCAAATGTGAGTAGAAGACACATCTCTTCTCAGAGATAAGCTGCCACCATTCTAGCGAGTCTTTCACTCTGTATTTTTACATCTTTGTACATTTTCTCTCATTAATAGAAAATTGTGTATTACTATATCTCTGTGTTTATGGTTGAATCTTTGATACATTCCTGTTGTATTATTGGATATCCGAGATATCTCTGTACATTTCTTTATTATATCTCCACTCTCATTTCGTGCAGAAAATAATCCAGATGACATAGATCAGGCTACTATTATGCAGTCAATTTCCCAAGGATGTCATGAAATGGAGGATTTTTAAGTTTAGGTTTTGGGAAATTTTAAATACCAACCCATCTATGATCAATCTCCTGATGATGAGGAACATATTTCTACAATGATACATATCGAAGTCCTTAGCAGTGATCCAATCTATGATAGTTATGAAGAAATGTTTTTAGAGAGTAGTGGAGAAAATATCTTGGTTGATGAAAAAATGGGGTGTTGCTGCCAACAATTGTTTTTAATGGAGGATTTTCAATTTTTTACCATGAAGTGGATATAACACAGCTACAATCATGCACATTCATCAACAAAATAAAAAAAAACATACAACAAACTTCCAGTTTTGAAGATCAAATTGAAATAGGTATTGATGCTCATTATAAAAAAGTGTATGGTTCTCATGTTTTTGTAGATCCTGTAGAAGTCTATATGAAGTCAAATTGGATTAAAGAATTTTCTGTCATTCATTTTGTGAAGGAATAATTTCAAAACTTTAAGTATGGGTTTCCAGATTGTAAGTTGCTACTATATTTTTCAGTTTTTACTACCATATTCGTACTTAAAGATAGAGGTCATTTGCAGCTTGTTAATCAACTCCTCATATGGCTTCACTGGAAATATGATTACACATGATTACTTGTTTTTCAGTTGAGTAGAGTATGTGTGTGTTGAATAAACTCGTCATTCGAGCATTTCATTTTTTAGTTTGTTTATATAGTATATTAGAAATAAGACTCCATATCCCAACAAAGGCACTGGGGTGTAGTTGCAGATTTGAGTTTTAGTTGAAATAACATAGATAACATGGTTGGTAAACAAAGCATGAGTGATTGGTAGAAAGTGGGACCAGAATTAAAGAAATATGGCACACAATCTTTTGTTCTTGTCACCTCACAAGGAAGTGTTATCCCCATTTGTAGTTGTTATTAAATCTTAGGTCTACACCTCTTCCTTCTACTCCTCCATCAACCCATTCATCTATCAACCCAGTTTCTTTCTTAGTTTCTTTTTAATGGTGTGTTGAGTCAATTTGATTTGTTCTCGTCTTCCTTTTGTTTTTCATCATTTTATTGCTCTTGGAAGTTTAATGCATGTTTTGGTTTGTGTTGAATAACACACATCATCATGATTTTGTCACTGGTGGGTTGCTAGCAAGTTAACCTAATCCCTTGATGCAAAAAGACATAGATTGCAAGAATGTGTATGTTCTTGCAAACAACAAAAAATGCATTGTTTTGTTGGTTTTAACGTTCAAATTAAAAAAAAAACACCTAAATCAAGCTGTGTTGGCGCCTCACATGCATGTGCATGTTCCTGAGCCCTCGATTTCACTAGGGTTACCACCAGTTGACCATCATTGCAGAATTTGTGCTAAAGTCATGCAACTTTGTGCCTTCAATTATTATCATCGCAAGGTTGTGGGTAATTATCGCTACATGTGGTAAAGTAAATCAAATTAACACATACATTCAACCCAACAAACTAGAAATAAGAAAGTTTCACCCAAAAAAGGGGGTACCTGATCTGAAAGGGCCAAATCAATTACCCCAACAAAGGAAGAAACCCCTCGAAGGTAGCTAAGATCAACTACAACAAAGAAAAGAGAGGAGGGAAACAAGGTTTGTATCAAACAGCAAGAGGAAAGGTTTACTCCACTAGGCCCATTGTCACTTGAGCTTTCAGAAGACAATATTGTTACCTCCACCATGCAGCAGGATAAAATTCCCAATACGAAAACAAGGGGACAAAGGAAAACTAAACAACACAATCCCAAGATTGTTGCTGTATAATTTATGCCTATGGAAACCTTGATTAAGGAATCATGTGGAGCCAAGTAGAATAGAAAGAGGAAATGGAACCAAGACCCTGAAATTCCTAATACATCTAATAACAAACCAAAATCACTAATCAATTGAGGTTGAATTCCAAGGAAATTTTCAATCCATCCTTAAAATAACAACAACCCAAAGTAATTGAGGATGAATACTCTGAAGAGGACATCTATGGATTTGCTAATATGGAAGAGATGGTTGTCCACACAAAAAAATATGACTGGGGATAAAGAAAAGTTGAAATACAATAAAGGGGAAATTTTAGTGATAAAGTGTGCAATTGTGAAGACAAAGTACCCTGTAGACTTGGATTTAGACCAAAATGCAATGGAACTTGGCCAAGATCCCGAGAAGGACTTTGATGGCATGACCCCAGACACAGAGCTAGTTCCTGAGCAAGTTCCATATGACACCAAACTAGAGATTAAAGAAAAAACATTGAAAATGTAGGGATCTGTGAAGGAGACACATGAAAAAAATTCTGAGGTGGCACCCAGATATGAGATGTGGTCAAGAAAAACCAATGTATCCATTGAACTCAACAAATATTCCATAGAGGAGGAACATAGGCTAGAGGATAGAAATAAGGTGTAGGTCTTGATTAAACAAAAGGTCGAAGCTGATAGAGGTGTAGATGACAACCACCAGGTACAAATATTGAAGAAAAAAATTCATAGTTTACAATAACAGAAGAAATATCTAGAAATGCAGCACACTAAGCTACAGAAAAAGTATCAAAAGCTACAGAAGAAAAATCAAAAGGCACTGTCCAATTTTTTTGAATTTGTTTTTTTTCCCTATTTTTGTCATTGTCTTTTGGTGCACATTACAAATAGAAGGAGGTGAATCGTCTAAAACTGAAAGAGTTTTTTTTGGGAAACAATCCCATTCACAAAAAACTCTCTCATTTTTTACATAGGTATCACAGTTTGGGAGAATCGAAGAGCGGTTTGAGGCTGTGTTTTCCAGAAATTTGCCAAATTCTGGGTGAATTTTGTTTTAGTATTAGAAGATTGTTGTTGTCAAAGGAGAAAGGGTTCGAGACTAATGCTAGCTGATCCACCTATATTATAGTTTGGTCTCCAACTAGAGTGAACGTGGGTATTTATTCACAATAACTTTCTAGTTACAATTGCCAATGGTTTTTTGTTAAGAGTTGGTCTACTTCAGTTACCAATAGTAGTTATAGTTGCACTTATAGAAGTTTGGTTTTTTTAGTTCAAGACATTACTGCCAAGTGTAATAAGTGGTAATTTTCATTTGATATGAACCATAATTTTTGTTAAGGTTGAGTTTAAAGTAAGTCATGACTAATATTTCCAATTAAATACACTCAAGTCAAAGAGATGTTTTCAAGTTGTAATGAAGGAGTGTTAGTCAAGTTATTTACAGAGTCTAGTTGTTATAGAAAGTTGAACTTATGTTTTAGATCTTAGATAGATGGTCGAAAACCCACAGATATTAATAGACATATTTTGGAATGTCATAAGGTTCAATTTTGGTTGGAGATTAGGCACCAGAAGTTTGGCTGGACCTGAAACTTATGACTGTAAAGATTCCTACCTAGTGAATATAAATCTTGATGACAATTTGTATTTTTCTTCTCAAATATTTGTGTGTTCTTAATCTTATCTTGATGCAAGTTGGAGATGTATTCAATGTGTAATTTCCTTTCCTTTGAGCTAATATGTCAATAAACTGTTTATTGACAATTTGTGTTTTTCTTCTCAAATATTTGTGTGTTCTTAATCTTAGCTTGATGCAAGTTGGAGATGTATTCAATGTGTAATTTCCTTTCCTTTAAGCTAATATGTCAATAAAATGTTTATTTCTAATGCAACCTTGTTTCAGCTATTGTTTGTAGTAGATAGTTTACTGTATTGCAACCTTGTTTGGATCATTTCTGTCAAGATACATACTTTGGATTTAGAATATTATTTCATGTATGAGGTTTCCTACAATAGGTGACATTGTATGCTTGCTTGTATTTCATTGTTTATTTCGTCATATCCTTACATGTTCATCAAAATGCATGCTACTAGCTAAGGGGGAAATGTAGTGATATTGTTTTTCCAGTCCAACTGAGTTTCCATCCTTGAAAACCTACCCATTAGCTAACCAACAAACCTAATTCATAAAAAACCCATCATTTCAACACTTGAGGTGGCCTAGCTCTGCCCTTTAGTAGTTAGGTTCAGACCTTAGGACCAACATATTCTGACTTCGTTGCCACATAACAGAGTAAATAAGCAATCTTTCCCTCGGAGAACGATAACCATTAGATCTGTTTTTTGATGGTGAACAAAATCTAGACACATTCAGATTGCACATCATTCACCTGGCGAATCCATGGTTAAATAATCCAGTGTCAACTTCGCAGTTTCAAGAATTCATTTTTTCATATCGAAGCCATCTTGGCTCAGAGGTTCGCACCTCTTAATTTCTCTGTTGTTCCTGGTTTTCCAAATCTTGTTCCTACTATAGATGAGTGGGGTGATTAATTGCCCATATTTAAAGAAGATAAAGATGATAACCCAACATATCATTTGCTTGAATTCCATGAAGTCATGCATTAGTTGGGTATACATCATGAGGATGTATAAATGAATATGTTCATGTACTCATTATAGGTAGATGCTCGTGAATGGTACCGATCCTTGCATCCTACTAGCATATCTTCCCTGAAAAAGTTCCATGCAACATTTAGTGATCATTGTAAAATGTTATTTTCCAACTGATTTACTTTTTGAAAATTACTATGAGGAGTTTCATTTATATATGTAGAATTATATAACTGGTTTCTCTAGTAGTATGAATGAGAAGGAAGTTAATGTTAAACAAGTGGAAGACGAGTCACCCCCTTATGACATATTCTCTAGTTTTTCTTTTGAGGAAATTTTTATTGATTGTTCTGATGATAAAAAAGATGATCAGAATTTCGTACAAACATTTGAAATTATATGAGATATCTCTAAAAATGTTTGTTATGATGAGATTGTTGCTACAAAAGTTGACATAGATCAAGTTGTTATTATGTATTCAATTTCCCAAGTATGTCATGAAATGGAGGATTCTGAAGTTCAGGTTTCAGGAATTTTTAAAGACCATCCCATCTATGATCAATGTCTTGATGATGAGGGGGATATTTCTACAACAATACAAATGGAACTCCTTAGCAGTGATCTAGTCTATGATAGTTATGAAGCATAGTTTTTAGAGAAAAGTGGAGAAGATGATATTGGAATCCAAAATCAACAACAACTTTATCAACTTAATATACCCAAATGTGATAATTATGAATCTGATCCTCTGGAGAGTAGTGAAGGAAATATCTTGGTTGATGAAAAAAATGGGGTGTTGTTGCCAACAGTTTTTTTGAATGGAGGATTTCCAATTTTTTTACCATGAAGTGGATATAACATAGCTGAAATCATGCACATTCATCAACAAAATAAAAAACATACAACAAACTTCTAGTTTTGAAGATCATATTGAAATAGGTATTGATGCTCATTATAAAAAAAGGTATGGTTCTCATGTTTTTGCAGATCCTGTAGCAGTCTATATGAAGTCAAATTGGATTAAATAATTTTTTGTCATTCATTTTGTGTAGGAAGAATTTCAAAACTTTAAGTATGGGATTCCATATTGTAAGTAGAGATTATATTTTTCAGTTTCTACTATCATATTCGTACTTAAAGATAGAGGTTAGTTGCATCTTGTTAATCTGATCCTCGTATGGCTTCACTAGAAATATGATTACACATGATTACTTGGTTTTTAGTTGAGTAGAGTAGGGGTCTATTGAATAAGCTCGTCATTCGAGCATTTCATTTTCATTTTTTTTATACAATAGATCATAAATACGACTCCATCTCCCAACAAAGGCACTGGGGTGTAGCTGCATATTTTTGTTTCAGTTGAAATAAGACATGTAATAGAGTTGGTACACATAGCATGGGTGATTAGTAGCAAGTGGGAGAAGAATTAAAGAAATAAGGCACACAATTTGTTGTTCTTAGCACCTCACAGGGAAGTGCTATCCCCAGTTAAAGCCGATGTTAAATCCTAGGTTTGCACCTCTTCCTTCTACTCCTCCATCAACCCATCCATTTGTCAACCTAGTTTCTTGCTTAGTTTGTTTTCAATGGTGTGTTGAGTCAGTTTGATTTGTTCTCATCTTCCTTTTGTTTTGCATTATTTTCTTTCTCTTTAGAAGGTTAATGCATGTTTTGGTTTGAGTTTAATAACACACATCATCATGATTTTGTCACTAGTGGGTTTTCTAGGAGGTTAACCCAAGCCCTTGATGAAAAAAGACACAGATTGCAAGAATGTGTCTGTTCTTGCAAAAAAAAAAAAACGCGTTGTTTTGTTGGATTTAACGTTGACAAATTTAAAAAAAAATTAAATCAAGTTGTTTTGGCACCTCGCGTGCGTGTGCATGTTCCTGAGCACTCGAGTTTATGAGGGTTACCACCAATTGACCATCACTGTAGAATTTGTGCTAAAGTCATGTAGGTTTGCGCCTTCAATTCTTATCATTGCGGGATCGTGGGTAATTATCACTATAGGTGGTAAAGTAAATCAAATTAACACACACATTCGACCCAAAAAATTAGAAATAAAAAATTTGCACCAAAAAAGGGAGGTACCCAATCTAAAAGGGCCAAATCAATTACCCCAACAAAGGAAGAAACTCCTTGAAGGAAGCTAAGATCAACTATAGAAAAGCAAAGAGAGAAGGAGGGAAACAACGTTGGTATCATATAGCAAGAGGAATAGGTTACTCCACCAGGCCCATTGTCACCTTAGCATTTGAAAGACAAGCTTGTGACCTCCACCATGCAGCAGGATAAAATTCCTAAGGAAAAAACAAGGGAACAAAGGAAAACTAAACAAAAAAGTCCCAAGATTATTGCTACATAATTTGTGGCTATGGAAACCTTGATTAAGGAGTCCCCTGAAGCCAAGCAGAATAGAAAGAGGAAAGGGAACCAAGACCCTGAAATTCCCAATAAGCCTAACAAAAAAACCAGGATCACTAATCAATTCAGGTTGAATTCCAAGGCAATTTTCAATCCATCCTTAAAAGACGGAAAACCCATAGTAATTGAGGATGAAGACTTTGAAGAGGAAATCTATGGATTTTCTAATATGGAATAGATGGTTGTCCACAAACTGAAAAATATGTATGGGGATAAAGAAAATTTGAAATACAATAAAGGGGAAATTTCATGGATAAAGTGTGCAACTGTGAAGACAGAGTACCTTGCAGACTTGGCTTTAAAACAAAATGAAATGGAACTTGGCCCAGATCTTGAGAAGGACTCTGATGGCATGACCCCAGACATAGAGCTAGTTCCTGAGCAAGTTTCATATGACACCAAACCATAGATTAAAGAAAAAACATTGAAAATGCAAGGATCTATGAAGGAGACACATGAAACAAGTTATGAGGTGGCACCGAGATATGAGATGACGTCAAGAAAAACTAATTTTTCCATTGACCTCAATAAATATTCCATAGAGGAGGAACATAGGCTAGAGGATAGAAATAAGATGTAGGTCTTGATTAAACCAAAGGTCGAAGCTGATAGAGGTGTAGATGACAACCAACATGTACAAATGCTGAAGAAAAAAATTCATATTTTACAACAGAAGAATCAAGATCTAAAAATGCAACACACTAAGATACAAAAAAGTATCAAAAGCCACAGAAGAAAATCAAAAGGTGATGCCCAATTTTTTTGAAAAAACTTTGTTTTTCCCTATTTTGTGATTGTATTTTGGTACGCCTTTCGAACAACTGGAGGTGAATCATTGAAAAATGAAAGAGGTTTTTTTGGAAACAAGCCCATTCACAAAAACCTCTCTCCGCTTCTACAAAGGTATCACGGTTTGGTAGAATCAAATAGAGGTTTGAGGTCATGTTTTCCATAAATTCGACAAATTCTGGGTGAATTTTGTTCTAGTGTTAGAAGACTATTGTTGTCAAAGGAGAAATGGTTCGAGACTAATGCTATCTGATCCACCTACATTATATTTTGGTCTCCATCTGGAGTGCATGTGGGTATTTATGCACAGTCACTTGCCAGTTACAACTGTCAATGGGTTTTTGTTAAGAGATGGTATACTTCAGTTACCAACAGTAGTTATAGTTGCACTTATAGAAGTTTAGATGTTTTAGTTTAAGACATTACTGCCAAGTGTAATAAGTGGTCATTTTCATTTGATATAAACCATATTTTTTTGTTAAGGTCGAGTTTAAAGTAAGTCATGACTAATATTTCCAATTAAATACACTCAATTCAAATAAATGTTTTCACGTTGTAATGAAGTAGTGTTAGTCAAGTTATTTATAGAGTCTAGTTGTTATGGAAAGTTGAACTTATGTTTTATATCTTATATAGATGGTCAAAACTCTCTGGGAACAAAGATTAATAGACAGATTTTGGAATGTAATAAGGTTTATTTTTTGTTGGAGATCCGACATCATAAGTTTGGTTGGACATGAAACTTATGATTGTAAAGCTTCCTACTTGGTGAATATAAATCTTGATGACAATTTTTGTTTTCTTCCCAAATATTTGTGTGTTCTTAATCTTATCTTGATGCAAGTCAGAAATGTATGCAATGTGTAATTTCCTTTCCTTTCAGCTAATGTGTCAATAAACCGTTTATTGCTAATGCAACCTTGTTTCAACTATTGTTTGCAATAGATAGTTTATTATATTGCAACCTTGTTTGGATTACTTGTGTCAAGATACATATTTTGGATTTGGAATATTATTTCATGTATGATATTTCATACAACAGGTGACATTGTATGCTTGCTTGTATTTCATTGTTTATTTCGTCATATCCTTACATGTTCATCAAAATGCATGCCACTAGCTAAGGGGAACCTATAATGATATTGTTTGGTCAATCCAACTAGGTTTCTATCCTTGAAAACCTACCCATTAGCTGACCAACAAACCTAATTCATCAAAATCAAACCATTCCAAAAATTGAGGTGGCCTATCTCTTCCCTTTAACAGTCAGGTGTAGACCTTATGACCGACATAATAAAGGAGAATATTCTAAGTGGATTCTCTTTGGCTTATGTAGCTGTCTTTGGTAAATGTTTCTTGGGACTTATTTGATTCCCAATTAACAATTACAAACTCTTAATCTCCCCTATTTTTTTCTTCCTACTTTACGAAAATAATACTAAAATATACAACTTAAATTTGATTTCATGATTTCCCCTTGTCCTTATCTCTTATGTATACTGTCCATAGTTCATGATAATTTTAAATTGATATTATTCTATGGAACAACAAAGATTCCAAAGGAAATTCACGGGCTATTGAGTTTTTCAATAAGGTTCACATGTCCCTTTTAGGGTGGCTAGGAAAGAGTGAGTTAGACTCTGATACTTTGTGGGTTTTATTATATGTTTGATCATTATGGCATTGATTATCCTTTGTGGGATCCCTGCAACTAGTTTAATAGAACACATGGCCTCTTCCATCTTTTCTTATATTTGTTCATCTGGATTAGGTTCACCTGGCTCACCAATTTTGGGAAAATAACATTTGATTGATAGTATTGTGGCTGCCTTGTGGAGCGTTGCACATATAGTAAGGGAATTATTTAAATAAATTTCAAGTTTTTCTCCTATTTTTTGACAGTTACAAAGGGAAGCATAATTTAATTCACTTTCCAAGCCAGTCATCCTTGGGAGGACTTTGGGGGCATCTTGGTTGTCCTCTATCCATTTTTTCATCTCGTCCAAGCCCATTATTATATCAACAAGATCAAAGTTTTTGGTATTGGTTTTGTCTAGTTGTGATAGGATTTAAGCAACTTTCTTTTGGAAATCATGCACTCCATTATATATATTTTTGGCCAAGTTATAGAGTTGTTTCCTTACTTATTCGACACTTATCCTAAAATCCTGGATGTTTTTTTTATCACCCTTGTAGAATTGTACTTCTTCTTCTAGGGTCCTAAATATTTCCTTATACTCTTTGATCTCCTACATCATGTTCTTAAGGTTTTGCTCGAACACCTGAGTAAAATCCATACCAGTTGAAGTGATGGAAAATGGATCGTCCATGATATTCTGGACCATAGAATTATCTATGGTGATTGAAAGTGGAGAAACCCTAGAGATAGGGAATATTCTAATGCTTTGCTGGATAATCTTGCCTAAATATTTATCAAATCTAAAGGAGTTTAGATTTGCCACTTTTGGGACTTGGACACCGTGAGTTCCCTTAGTCCCAATTATCCTAATGGAAAGCGCCCTCCAATTAGAGGTGTTCCCGGGGATGTTCTTGGCATGTCAGATTTGTGTCCTATGCCTCTTCCCAGGATTTCTTATTTTCTTCTTCTTTTCTCTTCATTTTTTCCTCTTCTTTCTTTGTCTTGTAATTTTCCTTTGTGCTAGGAGATGCCTCCCCTCTTGAAAATCACCTTTCCATAATTCATTTCTCTTTTGTGAATTTCATCTTCTTCCCATGTTTTAGACATGTAACTCCACTTATACTTATATGTTTGGCAGAGTTTGTTGGCCGTCCTCGAAGGGTTGTGCTTGCAGAATATTTCTTCTCCAAAGTGAAAGATGGCCAGGGTGTCAAATTCTTCTAGAACCTCCTTAACATTTCTAAATAAATAAGCACCAAACCAGAGGGGTAGTGGTGGCCAAATCATATTTTTGTCCCTATTTAGGGCCGCACCTACCCAATTTACCAAAGTCTAGTATGTTATTTCCTACAAAACAAGTTTTTTAGGAATAAATCCAGGAACTAGGTGAGGGTATTTGGTAGGACCATATACCCTGATGTAAGTGTCATGTTCCGTCAAGCACCAATCACCTACCTTTCGGAATGTAGCCATATCTTTATCAATCATACAGGGTGCAGGGGCATAGAACAATACTTGAAATAGAGGAATACGATTTTTTTCATAGATCTTCTAGTAGTTTGATTAGTATCTGTGCTCCCGTAAGTATTTGTAGTAGATGTGGATGGGAATATCATCCTGATGCTAGGCCCAACACATCTTTGGGTAAGCATGGATTACACACATATCCTCTAATAGATAAGATGCCATGTGAAAACTTGGGTGTTTCCATAGAGCCATGTGTTTTTCCATTGATATTTCCTCTGTTAGTGTAGATGATAAGATTTTATCCCGATTGAATACTGATCCACTAGTGGTGATGGAGTGTATCAGAGACACCCATGAAAACCTATATTTTTTAGTGTCTAGTTCTCCATATAGTCTGCACAACATTACTAGGGAGCCCTGAGTAGGTTTGTTGGATAGTCATATGATTCTATGGTATTGAATTTCTATGCTAACTACCACCAATTATTCATAATGTCTCTGGGTTTATGGGGGAATTATTCACCCAGTCCTCATATAATGATATTTCTTCAATCGATAATCGATAACACGTCATGAGTACCAATGACTGAAAAGAAGAAAAATGTTTTCCTTCTACATTGATTATCTGCTTGTTTTCTACATTGGTATGTCTGATGATCCATGATATTGCTTCAACATAAGGGAACACTACTAAATGCATGGCTATTTTGTGTAGTATAGAGAACTTGATGGCTTGCTATCTTTCTAGGTCTAGATCTCCTTCTAGCAGTTGTGGGAAGGTTTGGTTGGTAAAAATATGATATATCTCTCCCTAGTGGAATGAGGTGTCGTTTTCAATTACACACATGGTGTCATCGTATATAGGACCCAAATTGTCTATTTCTACCTCTTCTTCTTCATTCCTTGACAAGACCTCAATAAGAGGGTCCCTGTTAGATTTACTTCTATATGTAGCCATGATTGGTCCTTTGAACAACCCACATTATCAACAACAAAGTATTATTTTGGGTTAGAACATATAAAACCAAGTCAGGGAATAAATGAATGATAATCCTTAAAACAAAATCCTTAAATGTAAATTCTACGCCATGGAAATACTAAAATTGAGGGGAAATGATTCCGAGGTATGAGTGTGAAAATCCCTGGTAATTACATTTAAATATAATATCGAGGCTCGAAACCTGTGCATTGAGCAGTGATGCCATGGTTGAGGGCTACGAGGAGTGTTATTTGAAACTTTGTATTGGGGGGTTAATAATATTAGAGAGGTGGATGATCCCTTAATGGTATAATATGTGAGATGGCCACACATGAGGGAAGGGAAATTAAACATGGCCTATGTATGGGATCAAAACCCTCCTGTGCGATAATGATTTTAAAATAAATGGGAACAGAGGGGAAGGGGGTAGGTTAGTTGGTGAGAAAGGGAAAAAGGAAATTGGTTGTATCTACATGTAAAAGTAAGGAAAATACTCCCATGAATGGATCAATCGAAAGGAAAAGAAGTGGGAGGAAATGGAGTTTTTAATACCTATGCATGACGCTGAGGGGAAATGGATTTACATTACAGAACATGATATTTTTTTTAAAATTTGTGACTCTAACCTTTCCACTTATGCACCATAATTTCACTTTAAATGTTTTCCTTATCAGTAATTTCAATTAAATGTTTTCCCTTTTATTTATTTAAAACAAAGTTCACATAGTTACTAATAGGGTTTCGATGCATACCTGCTAACCTGTGAGTGAGGTGTCCAAAATGGGGGTTTTTGAAAGAGACAATAGAGATATTTTGGTGCTCTCAATAAATCTTGCTGAACATGGTTGATTCAAATCAGATCCAACAAGAATAATTGGCTATCGACATAGACTCTAAGATGATCAACAAAACTAATGTTTAAGGCTATGGACAAAGAAGGAGATCAACTTGTTGGAATGAAGGGAGGACATGCCATCATGATTGATCTATACCCTTATATGTAATGTATTCTAAAGTCAAATTGATATGTAAATTCAAGAAGTATATGGTTGTACATAAACAAATAATGAGACATTCATGAGACCTTTTCCATGTGGGAGAAAAGAAAAAAAAATAAAGAAAAGAAGGAGAAATGGATTGGAGATATGTTAAAGTGTTGGGGATGCTTGACCTTCCAACTATCCTCCTAGTTGACTCAATTTTCTATATCATGTTTCCCCACAATGATAAAGGGGTCCTTTGTGTTTGCACTCTTTTCGTCAATGTGTGAGCAAAAAGTGAGTGCTTACATGCCTAGTTGGGCTCTGCTAGTCATGACAGCTGTGATGTAAAAGGTTAGAAAGAAAACAACTAAGCTATTAACAAGAATTAAAAAAAAACTAAATAAAACTATTAGCATAGAAATAAAAACAAAAACAAATGACAATGGACCAATATCACCAATGTATTAGCTGGTCTGATAGATGAAATCCAAAGATACACAAAGGAGAAAGAGGACTTGGGTCCCTTCCCTCTCCAATGGAAGGCTCTTGAGGCC
>ML783361.1:492348-510894 GCA_009831015.1 Picea engelmannii | reverse complement strand
TTTTTAATTTTTTGGCCATTTTGCATAGTTTTGACCCTTTTGCTGTGCTGTGGATTTAATCCTTGTGCCATGAACGACTGTTTTTCTGTGCTGACGATGCAGAGTTCTTGTCGCCCTGTGCGGACGAAATTTCAGTGATAACACTTTGGTTGTGAATGAGGTATGGAGGTTTCCTAGATGTCACTAAGGAGCATAGAGATGAACCAAAGGGCTTGTAACGTTCCCATTGTTGAATAATAAATAACTTGGTTGAAGCCAAAAGAATACTGGTTTTCCTGTTTGGGTTTCTAGGGTAAACTGTAAGTTATGTGTGTGTGTTTTTTGAATTTGAATTTCGTTGTCTATGGGTGGAAATGTTTGCATTTTAATTCAATGAATGGTTAATGGAGTGTATTGTAATTTAATGGTTGTCTGTATATTTTTTAGTAAAGAGTAATATGTGCTAGTTATGTTTCGAGCTCATTCTTCCTTTGATATGTTTCCCGTGAGCCTGTAGGTCATACCAACAAGTCTTCAACCATACTTGTACATTGATTATGAGGTGGGAAATCAAACACCCTCCTTCTTGAGTTGTTTCCTTTTGCTTGATGATTTCTAATTTCATTTTAAGAGTCGTTCGGGAATTTCTCTCACTCCCATATTCAATTTTGCTTCTAGACGATGTCCACACCTTGCCCATAGGTTGTGCTTCACATTCTTGACATTGTCAGAGTGTTTTCCTTTTCCCACAAGTCATATATAGACCATACCTCACAATCCGGTGTTGTATTAACATTTATTACTTCCCCAGACATTTTTCTCTATTATTGAATATCAAAATTGACTTCTAGTCATATTTTTAGATGTTGTAGGTTGCCAAAATATCCCCTGGGCATTTTGATGTTCCCCGGGTTACCAAAATTACCCCCCAAATTATTTCCTATGCAGTTGGTTGTCAAATTCTACCTTTAGACTTTTCCCTCAGTTGTTGGTTTCAAAATTTGACTTTTAGAGGTTTTCCTTTCATGGTTGGATGTCAAATTCACCCTCTGAGTTATACTCTTCATTGTTGGCTGACTTGACTCATCCATGAGTGTTTCAACTCCATAATTGGTCATTTTAGTCTTCCTTAATTGACTGCCAACAATTTCTGGCCGACTAGATCCTCCCATGGTTCAAATGGGTTTTTATTTGGTTGTTTTGGTTCTCTTAGTCGATCAGATTTTCATCTGATTCAATTTGGTATAATCAACTTGTTCGACTTGCCTTACTTCTAACTCCACTTTTGGGGGTTCAACTTCCTTATCATTTGGTTGATTCGACTTGGGGTGGCCGACTGGTCTATTTCTTGGTTGAATTGAGTTTGGCTTGGATAATCGAGCTTATATAAGATTATGTGAACTATGATTATAGTTTTTTTGTATAGAAATCGATGTTGGTGAGATGGATATTCTATAAGCATCCCATTTATGGATCATATGGTATGAGAGCAGAATTTTGAATGCATTTAATGAGACCTGTATGGTAAGTAACCACAAAGATTACAAAAGAAGTGGAGAAGAGTTGTTTCCAGGGCTAGAGTGAAGTAGAGCACCAATAATGGAAGGGGAACATTATGGAGGAGAAGAGGAAGAAGATACCAGGGCTAGGTTGGATTGATATGAGCAGAATTTGGACACATTTACATCTATGGTGTCGCAACTATTGGAAACGAAGATCGAGGAAACACCATCAATAAAGGATTGTCATGAAGGCCCCACGAAGGAATAAAACAAGCTAGAGATAGAGCATAAGACTAAGATAGATATGAGAGAATAAAACTACATAAAAAAACCACCTTTCTGTGTGGAGGCCATAATGAGGAATTGGATGTTATCAAATTGAACCAATGGATACAACAGATAGAATTATACTTTATCATTCATGAAGTAATTGGAAAAAAAATTTATTTATTCTTCTCAGTTGAAGCTTGAAGGCCATGCTTTGACATGGTGGGAGAGTGATGCAGTAAGAATAACACTAGGAAATGAGCCACCAATGACTGATTGGGAGACGTTCAAGGACATGATCAAATCCTAGTTTTATCCAATAGGATATGAGGAACACCAACAAATAGTATGGAATTACTTCAGGTAGATACAATGACAATCAATGTAGGAGTTCACAATGTTGGGTTGTTATATTCTTCATAATGAAAGTCTAGTTGAGGTGGATCGAATGGTAGTGAAAGTCGAAGTTCAAGGTGGTTCAACCGAGAAACATTGAAGTCGAAGTAATCAATGGAAATTCAAAGAGGTCAACCGATAAGAGGTCAACATGCGGTCATGTGGAAATAGATTAAATATTGAATGAAGGTTAACTAGTAGTCGACTGGTATTCTGACTTGGTAGTAGACTGTAACAGAATCATGAGATTCACGAGATTTGTAGCCAATGATCTGTGAGGATTTGTAACCATTTTTGGGCACCTTTATTTAGGGTTTTTCCTAATGTAAATCCTATAAATAAGGCGTGGTGTAATGTTGTAAAATCTAATCTTTATATAAATCATTTTATAGGTTGCCAATCATGTAGATGTAAGCCGAATTGGCTACAGGGTTGTTCTTGTGTAAAGCAAGAAGGTATGATGTTGATTGTGTCTTATGTGTAGAACAAGGTTAAGCATGTAACCTTTTATTCTAAATGAATAAGACAACAAGAGAGAGAGAGATTCTCAATTAATGTTGGTTTTCTCATTTGGGTTTCCAGGGTAAAATCTCTATGTATTGTGTGTTTGCTTTGACATTTCTTTTATAGTTTAAATATTTCTTCCTCTCTTCTATTAGGTTTAGCGTGGAAGTGTTATATTTCCTAATATGTGGTATCAGAGCTTGGTTTAACAACCTTGGATCTAATCCAAACCCTAGGTTCAGTAAGATTCGTAAGTCATAGATATTTAAGGTTGTGCTTAAATAATGGCAAGTAGACTGAGAATAGAGATAAAAAATTTCAATGGATACAATTTTGAGCTTTGGAAGCTTAAAATGGAAGATATCCTTGTACATCAAGAAGAATGGGTAACATTATGTCTAGGTACCATTCCAACAGGTATGTCAAGGGAATAATGAGAGAAACTAGAAATAAGCACAAGGAGTATGATTCAACTTTGTCTTGTAGATTTTGTGGTGCTGAATGTCTCAGGTGAAGACTTGACCAAGAAAATGTGGGACAAGTTGGGGAGCTTGTACCAGTCTAAATCCCTATTAAACAAGTTTTTCCTTAGAAATAAAATGTATCTTCTAAGGATTAGTAAGGATAGTTCAATGAATGAGCATTTAAATGTGTTTAATACCATAATAAGTCAATTATATTAAGTGGATATTAAAATAATTGAGGAGGAGAAATGTATTAGCCTATTATGTTCTTTACCAGACTCCTAGGATAGCTTAGTCATGGCTATAGGGAGTAATTCAACCACAATAATTGTAGAATACATGGTTTCATTTCTATTGTCAGAAGAAATGAGAAGGAAGAACATGGAAGGATTGACCAAAGATTCATTAGTGGTGAGATGCCGACCGATTGACAGAGATAAAGGTAAATTCTCTTGTAGAAAGTCTAAGTTGAACGGTAGATCTAAATCCCTTGTCCAGTCAATGAGAAGATGTTGGAAATGTGGTAAATCTAGGCATTACAAAAGGGATTGCAATTCGAAGGAAATGGAAGTTAGTATAGGATCCAATGAGAAGCAACCAACTGCGAGAAAGATGACTCCAGATAAGTGAGACGATGTGTATTTGGCATCGACCAATACATAATCAGATCACCATGTTTGGTTGATAAAATCAGGAGAATCCTATCATATGACACCACATACAGAATGGTTCTATGAATATGAATGATATGAAGGAGGGGATGTGTTCTTGGGGGATGAATCGACAACCAAAATTTCAAAAGGGAAAGTGTCTGACTGATACTGCAAGATGTGAGTAGAACCCTTCCAAGTGTGCTACACATCTAAGGTTTGGATAGAAACCTGATATCTATCAACAAGATGAGTGATGCATGAGTGCATACTCTATTTTAGAAGGATATGTGCAATATGGTTAGAGGTGCGATGGTTTGAATGAAAGGATTTTGGATTGGAAATATGTACAAGTTATTAATGAATGTTGACTCGACTGGATGCAAAAACATTGTTGTTCCTGAAGTCGAATTGACTCGATTCAACTTGGGCCAAGTCGATTCAAACCGAATCGACAAGTCTTCATCAAGTTGACCTAACCATGCTATGGAACAAGAGGATGGAACACATTGGAGAATAAGGACTTCGAGCTATGCATAAAAAAGTTATGTTCGAATATTTTCCTAAATGTAATTTAGAATTCCATTTTTTTGAACATTGTGTATATGGAAAACAAATTCGGGTAAGGTTTCCATCTGGATTAACAAGGGAAAAGGGGATTCTAGAATTGGTTCATAGTGATGTGTTTGGACCTGTTTCAGTGCCTTCACTTGGTGTATCATTGTATTATGTCACCTTCATAGATGATTTTTCTAGGAAGACATGGATGTATTTCTCGAGGAAGAAATTAGAGGTTTTTGAGAAATTAAAAGGGTTTAAATATCTTGTAGACAACTAGACAGATAAGAAGATTAAGGCGATGAGAAATGATAATGGTGGTGAATTATTTGGAAATGATTGAGTAGTTTTGTAAGTAGTGTGACATAGCATGCAAAAATACCACACCATATACCCCACAACAAAATGGAGTTTCCAAGAGAATGAAAATAACATTGATGGACAAGGCAAGGAGCATGCTTAGTGGTGTTGGGATCGCACAAGAATTCTAGGCAGAGGCAATCAATACTACAAAATATCTGGTGAATATGTCTCCTTCGTCGACACTAGTCGACATGAATCCACATGAGGTATGGTCTGGTAAGAAGCCTTTGGTTTCACATCTCAAATTATTTGGCTATGATGCATTTGTGCATGTTAAAAAGGAAAAGAGGAGCAAGATGAACACAAAGGAAATAAAGTGTATTTTCATTGGATACAAAGAAGGAATGAAAGGATACAAGCTCTGGGATCCCGCATCAAGGAAAAAAATGTACAATTGAGATGTGGTATTTAGAGAATTCGGAAGGAAGCCTAAGTCTGAAGTGATGGTTCAAACAAAGAATGATCTAGAGAAGGTGTGGTTTGAGCTAAGGAACAAAGAAAAAGATGATTTATATGAGTCGAATAAATCATACGAAGAGGTGGAATAGTGGACCCCAGTTGTAAGGAGGTATAAATGAATAATAAAACTAGTTGAAAGGTACAATATTCACAACTTGTGTTTTTCATTTGTGTTAAATGTCAGTGACGAGGAGCCCAAGTCGGTCAAGGAGGAAGTCAAATCAATAGAGGGTAGACTCTAGAAGGATGCCATGGTCAAAGAAATGGAATCCTTTCATAAGAATGAGATGTGGCATTTAGTCGAATTACCTAATGAAAGAAATCATGTTGGTAGAAAGTGGGAATTCAAGAAGAAGATGAATGCAACACGTCAAGTCGAGAAATTCAAATATCGACTGGTAGTGAAAGGATATTCCCAAGTCAAAGGAGTCAACTTCGGTGATATTTTTCCCTTGTTGCAAAATTAAATTCCATTAGAGTAATAATGTCTCTGGATGATGTATTTGATATGGAAATAGAATAGATGGATGTGAAGACAAAATTTCTACATGGGGAACTGGAAGAAGAAATATACATGAAACAACCTGAAGGATTTATAGTAAATGGAAAGAAATATTTGGTGTGAAAACTGAAAAGATCCCTTTATGGTCTAAAGCAATAACCAAGGATGTGGTACCAAACGTTCGACAGATACTTCCTTAGTATGTGATTTGTGAGAAGAAAAGATGATAATTGTATATATTCCAAGGAAGAAGTTGGGAATTTCATATATGTAGAATTGTATGTCTACGACATGTTGTTGATCAGAAACAACATGAACACATTAAAGGAGGTGAAGAAGCAACTATCCTCCAATTTCGACATGAAATATCTTAGTGAAATAAAATTCATTCTAGGAGTGGAGATAGAGGACATGTCATGTGTTCCCTATGCAATTGTTGTTGGTAGTGTAATGTATGCGATGCTATGCACTCTACTAGAAATTTCCCATGTAGTGGGACTATTGAGCAGATACATGTTTACACTTGGAAAGGAGCACTGGACAATTTTCAAGAGAGTATTTAGGTATTTGTGTGGAAGAAAAGATTATTCTATATGCTACCAAGGAAAACCTGGAGGTGAAAGTGAATTATATGTACATGGCTTTGTCAACACAGACTGGGCTGAAGATTGGATTGATGAAGGTAAACCAGTGGATATGTGTTCAAGATGTTCGGTGGAGCAATTAGTTGTATGAGTAAGCAACACGCAGTTGTATCCTTGTCAACAAAAAAAGATGAATACATGGTAGCCACTCGTGGAAGTAAAAAAGTAATATAGATGCAACGATTATGTTCATGGATCAAGTTTGAGTAGAGAGCTATGAATATATGTTACGATAGTAAAAGTGAAATATTTCTAGAAAATAACCCAACTTGTCACTCTAGGACTAAGAATATTGATGTACAATACCATTTCATGAGAGATATGTGGAAAGAAACAAGGTACTGTTGGAGAAAGTAGACACATTGGAAAACATATCAGACTCTTTGACTAATTCTGTGAGCATTGTGAATTTATCTTGGTGCAGAGAGGTAATGGGCATTACTACCTTGGGTCTATGAACAAAAGTTCTAGAATCTCCCAATTTCAACAAATAAGACAACAAGTGGGACAATGTTGGGTTGTTATATTCTTTGCAATGAAATTCTAGTTGAGGTGGATCGACTGGAAGTGAAATTCGAAGGTCGAGGTGGTTTGACTGAGAAAATTCAAATTCGAAGTAATCAACAACAAGTCAAAGAGGTCAACTGACAAGAGGTCGACATGTGATCATGTGGAAATCGATTGAAGACTGAATGAAGGTCGACCGATAGTCAACTGGTAATCCAGTTTGGTATTCAACTGTAACAGTATCCCGAGATTCACGATATTTTAACTAATGATATGTGTGGATATGTAATCATTTTTGGGCGCCTTTATTTAGGGTTTTTCCTACTGTAAATCTTATAAATAAGGCATGCTGTAATGTTATATAATATAATCTTTAGATCAATCATTTTATAGTTTTTTGGTCATGTTGATGTAAGCCAAATTGCCTACAGGGTTGTTCTTGTGTAAATCAAGAAGGTATGATGTGGACTATGTCTTAGTTGTAGACCAAGGTTAGGCATGTAACCTTTTATTCTGAATGAATAAGACAACAAGAGAGCGAGACACTCAAGGAATGTTGGTTTTTCCATTTGGGTTTCCAAGGTGAAATCTCTTTGTACTGTGTCTTTTATTTGACATTTATTTTATAGCTTAAATATTTCTTCCTCTCTTCTGTTACGTTTTGCGTGAAAGTGTTATATTTCCTAACACACAATAGAGTTAAGGAACATAGAAATTCAGATGGAGTCTCTCTTAAAAGTCCATACATGTTAGTCAAGTATTTGGTGGCACTGCTACCTCAGATTCATAGAAAACTGATGTTATTTATACCAAATATGATTAATGAGGCCAATATTCAAGCACAATACCTTGAGGGAGATGGGTGAAAGAAAAAAATAAGTAATCATAGGAAATCAGAACCACACAAACAATAGAGAAAGAAGAAAAACTAGAAGAAGTGTAATGAGAAGAAGATCGTGGAAACAACACAAGAAGAAACACCTTCCATACAACAATGTAAAGGATCTAATCAAAAGGGACACATTAAGGAGAACTGTTGGAAATTGCACCCTAAGAAGCGCCCTAAATATTTCTAGAAAAGGAAGAAGAAAGCATTGATATCAGTGGATGTTGAGGAATGGGTGGATAAGACCTCAGACCTAGAAGGAAATATTAAATGCACTAATATTCAAAAATAGGTGGAATTGGTTGGATGTAGTCACAAGGAGGAGAATGCGATGACTGGAATTTTTTGCATTAAAATCCACATGAAGCAAAACAAGGTGGATTTTTTGTTTGATCTCGGTTCATAATCCAACTTGATATATCTTAAACTAGTTGAGAGGCTTGGGATGGAGACTCAATATCATCCACATCCATACCCCCTAGGTTGGGTAAGGAAAGATGTGGAATTGTAATTGAGAAAGTAGTGCAAATTTAAGTTTTCCATCAATCAAAACTTTGTTGATGAAGTAGTTGCAAATTTAGTTCCTCTAGACATATGTGGAGTCATCTTGGGAAGTCCATATTTTTATGTAAGGGTGGAATATTTAGAAGGAGAGTGATCCATTATAGGTTATTCAAGGATGGAAAATATTATTCCATAAATGAACACAAGGAAAAATCTAAGCTCTCTCTACTTAGTGCTCATTAGGAAAGAAGAATCATGGGTAGTACAAAGAAGTTTGTCTTGTTGTTCCTAAGTGAAGGAAAGACACAAGGAGAAGGAAGTGAGTTGGTGATGAATGCATCCTTGGAAGGATGTAGTGGTGAGCAGTTCCAATAAATACAACAACCAATTAAGTCCTACAAGGAAGTGTTTCAAGAGCCTCAGGGACTACCACCCAAGAGAGAGGTTGAACACTAGATTCAATTATTATTGAAGTCACCATTTTGTAACATTGGGTTGTATAGGAAGTCCATCATTGAAGTAAATTAAGTAAAGAAGCAGTTGCAACAATTTTTGGAGCATGTCATTTGACCCAATACATCACCATGTGGTTCACCCATCATCATGGTTGCAAAGAAATATGGAAGTTGGAGAATGTGCATTGACTATCATGCCATGAATAATATTAACATCAATAATATATATCCTTTGCCAATGATTGCTGACTTGTTGGATAAAATTCAACAAGACAAATTCTTCACTAAGCTATATCTCAAATTAGGAAACCACCAAATGAGGATCAAAGTGGAAGACACATGGAAGACAACGTTCAAAACAAGACAAGGTTTGTGTGAATGGTTAGTAATTCCTTTTGGACTATTCAATGCACCTATAATGTTTATGATAATAATGAATGATCTGTTATGCCCCTTCATTTTCTCTTTTGTGATGTAGGTACTAGAGACCTTGAGGAAGTCTTATTTGATTTCCAACTTGTAGAAATGTGAGTTTGGAAAGACTTCCTTGATATATCCTAGACACATGATTCTAGGAGGAGAGTTGAGGGTAGATCCAAAGAATATTGCATCCATTACCCAATGGCCAATTCCCAGCTATGTGACATAGGTCAGGAGTTTCATGGCAGTAGCTCAGTATTCGAGAAAATTCATCGTAAACTTATCTACAGTAGAAACGCCACTATATGTCGTGACCACCAAAGTAAATATATTTCATTGGGGTAAGATGCAACAAAGATAATTTGAAGACTTGAAGAAGAAAATAAGTGATGCTCCAGTGTTAGCCATGACAAATTTGTAGCGACCTTTTGAGCCAGAGACTGATGTTGGTGGATATGAATTAGGAGTAGTACTCATGCAAGTAGGAAGGAATGTGTGATACCATTCAAAGTTGTTTCATGGAGTAGTTCTTAACTATCCCACGTACGATAAATATATCTTTGCGATTATACAGGCAGTGAAGAAGTGGAAGCATTACCTCTTGGGAAAAGAGACTATCATACACATAGATCATCATACCATTTAGTATCTATAGAGTTAGAGAAACATGTAGTAGGTGAGGCATTAGAAGTGGTTAGGTTTCTTGAAAAAAATTCATCTACTGATTAAGTACAAGAAAGGAGCCACGTATATGCTAGAAAAAATTCTCTCTTGACCATTGTTGAAGAAAATTGCAACATTTAGAATGATAATGCAGCTTGATCCTTTAACTCATGAACTTTTGAGTGAATATTATGAGGGAGATGAAGGATTTGGATGAGTCTACAATAAATTGAAGGATAGGTTGGTTACCTTCATGGAAGGAAATGAATACCACCTCCAAGATGGGATACTGTACAACATGGAAAAATTATGCATACCCCGGGACAAAAAAGTTCAGTTGATGATAGAAGCACACACATATAGGGTTGAAGGGAATTTATGCATGACAAAGACAATAGTGAATTTACAATTGTGTGTGTATTATTGGTGAAATATGCATGAGAGGGTGGTAAAGTTTGTTAGAGTTTGTGTTCTTTGTATCAATAGCAAGCCAATCAACCAAAAAAATTTCTTGTACATGCCATTGCCAGTGCCAAGCATACCTTGGGAGAGTATCTCCATGGATTTTGTTGGAGGTTTTCCTATGACTCATAGAGGCCATGACTACTTGTTCATTGTACTAGACCACTATTGATATCATTTTGTGCTTCGTTGTTTTCCTTCCACATTATATCTTCCCAACTTCTTTTTTCTATTTCTTTTCCCTCTTCTAAACCTCCCCTTATTTCCCTTTTTCTTTTGTCCTTTCTTCTCTCCCTTTTTGGTTACTATACTTTGTCATATTTCAGTGATTGATAGGTTCGCGGGTTCATGGACCTTCATCTCCATCCACTTGTTCATTTCATAAGTACGCTACTACACTTAGCCATTTTTCAATTGCATGGATTTGCGAGTTCAACCCCTCATCCTCCAAGTTCCGTGACCTTCAATTTTCACCCCAAGTTCTGTGATCTACATTTTGATCAACCTTGTCGCGGGTGTCAATATCCAAAGTATTTTATTCATTTTGCATGCAAGTTTGACCGAACTCCTTTCTACACTTAGTATATTTTTTATCATCCATAACCACGGGTTTGCGGTTTCCTGGGTTGGCAGGTTCATGAAAAGTTTCATATTCAAACCATCTCTCATCTGTCCCCACCATTTTGTTTCTTTTCCCAATACACATTAAGTGTTGTTTAATGCTAACAACTGTTGTGCAGGATCCGAAAATATCATCATTAATGGTGAAAGGATTCAAGAATTACTCATTAAATTTCCTTAAATATTCATTTACCAAGGGATCAAGTTATCATTATCTCTCCGAAAAGATTTATTTGAGGTTATTATCCAGCTGAAGAAATAGTCTCGTCAAACTATGGAAACATCATCTAGACAACATTTTTTTGGTGATACTCTGAATATGTTTGGTTGTGAAGACTAGAAATTCCAGTGTTCAAGAGAATATTCATATTATTCCTTTCCTCTTGCAGAGAAATATGTAATTTGGGCATATGGAATCGCTCGTGCTGAGTGTTTTCCTGAGGTTTTTGATTGTAAAGAACTCGTTTCATGGTGTGTGGAAAAGTACGTTCCAATTCAAAGAATTATACAGCTCCAGGATCATTCTCCGATTTCTCTTTCACCTCAAGTTTTTCGCAAGATGTTAAAGCCGCCAGAGATGACTCTTAATTTCAAAGGTAAAGATTGCAGAGAATTCTTGAAGAAACATAACAATGGGCTTGACCTCATGCCTGAATATTTGGAGAATCCCACATCTATCCCAACATACATAGCCATAATCTAGGTTGATTCCTTTAAAAACCCTTATCGAGAAATTGCATGGCTATTTACCATGTTAATAGTTCAAGAAAGCACTTATTCTATCTCTCACATGATTTTATATATTCTATATTTTACAATGCAAGAACATGCCATTTTTTATTGGGGAAAACTCTTTTCTATCAAAATCTCATCCCAGTTATCACACTATAAAAAGGATAGAAAATTCTTTATGGCCTCTTATCTGATATTCACTATTGTGCATTGTTTTCAATTCCCAAACTTAACCATAAGTAAGAGGGTGAATTGTGAAACCGATCCAGTTACCTTTTGGTATCAGGCACTATGGAGACATAGGACCCCTATGTTTTTCTATGAAGTTTATAATAATTTTTTTTCAGTCTTCAAAAGGCTATTGTTGGGTGAAAACACTTCAAGGATATTTGACCAAGCTACCAGATTTTTAGAGAAAAAAGAAACATTTTTATGAACAAGTGGAGATATTAAAGGGATTATCGACTGATAAATTTTATGGCATAATTGAATATAATGAAGAAGAAATAGATAATTGGTTGGTTGATTATTCTATGAAAAATCAATATATTGAGGAGGAAATACATGGCATTTCTCATGACTTAAGATATTTGGAAGGAGAATTATTTAATATCAAAATGAGGCATGAAATAAATGTTTCACCAATGAAAAATTACATTGAATATTGGTTTAAAAAGGAAATTGATAAATTAGCTAAAGAAGGCCAAGAAGTAGTAGTTGAGACAGTTCCTATAACCATCAGCAGAAAATAAAAAGACAACAACAAGGAAGTAAACAAGTGAGAGACCATCATAGTAAGTTTATGCTGATCACATATTTCTTTCTTTATCAGTTTTTCATCTAGCTACACTGCTTCTTTGACTAGAAAGGTTTAACCAAAATATGATAACTTCTTCCTGCCTTCTTTATAGGTCTTTCTAATTTGTCATTGCCCACCATATTCTCTCCATAACATACTTCTTTTTTATATTTTCTTTATGGTCCACGGGAGACCCAATACTAGTCCTAATGACAAACACATTTAAATTTCAAATATTTGTAACAGACTTTATATTTCTCATAATTTCCAAGAGAACTATTCCGGGATCAATTTTGACAGTGTTTTATAACTGTGAGTTTTGAGTATAAAATATTTGAGATTGATCTATATTTTCTTTATTTGATCTCCACATGTGTTTACTCTATTAAAGTTCTCTTATGTGTGTAGACCATTTTGTTTTATTTTTATGTGATCATAAATATTTAGTTTAACTATGATGGATGTGATGGAATTTTCCTTATCTTTTTCAAATATATGATGTGTGAGGTTCTTGGTCATCTCTTAGGTACTCTCTTTAAAAACAAAACAATTTATTTTTTTGCAACCTTTATATTTCTTTGAATATCATGGTGGATTTCCTTGAATTCCTATATTATTTTGAAAATATAGAATTCCAAGAGTATCTTGAAATAGAGAGGAGTACCAACTCTATAAAAATGCAGGGGGATTTGTATCCCCATGAGGTTTCCATTTTGGTCCTAACGGATTCAAGCATCAACAACCACTTCAACAAAATGTTTGTTCTCATTCCTTGTAAGAAGACAGTGTTTGGAAGAGAGGCAAGTGAACTATTCTTCAACCATGTTTGGGTACATTTCATATTGTCAACCTCCATCATATTTGTTGACGGGCGAGAATGAACGCTCGCCAATTGGAAGAGTGGATCCGGTCCGGGGTTGTCTAAATAACCCAAGCCATTTGGGATAACCCACCCTCACGGGTTTAGCGGCTCTGTTAGCCGATCTAAGTCCTAAGGAAACAAAAGAAAACTACTCTAAATGAACTAATCTAAAAAATAACAATTAAAACAAACTAATAAACAAATCTACACTACTAATATATACAATCTATTAACTAAATTACACAACTATAATCCTATAAAAGTAAACATTTAATTATCAACAGAATCAGCTTCAATTATAAATATACAATATTTACAAATTACAGATTTAAATTAAAACCTACAAAACTCATTTGTAACCTGTCCTAAGACAACAAAACTGTTTTTTATTTTTATAATTTTATGAAAAAGAAATAGAATAAAAACTAACTATCTAAGCTAAGCAACTAAAACACTAACTCTAACTATGAATCTAAACTATACATTGTATCTATCTAAACTACTTATATTATACTAACAAATTTACTATCAAATGACAATAACTAACTGACCTGAAGTAACGCTTCAGGTTTGTCCTGTAAGAAATAGTTGTTTTAGCTGTTCGGTGGGAGGAAAGCCGCACCAGATTATCCACGAGCTTCTCGTAAACAAGAAGCAACTGTGCTCTTCAAATATAAACAACAGTACAAACAAGACATAAAATATAACAACAATTTTATAATTTACAAATCGTCGCAGCTAGATAAATCTGTGTGCAAAGACTTGTACAAAGTGATTCATTTAACGAAAAAGGTAAACCTGTAATTCATTAAACTGAAGCAGACTAATTGCTGTAATTTTAAAATAAGAGAGGTCAAACATGGAAAGAATATAAATTAAATTACATCAACATGCAAATAATTATGATAGCTAAAGTAGTCGATAATTAATTGCAAACTGATATGCAAAAAACTTGAAACAAACGTTTGATATATTGAAAGAGAAAGCTGTTACAAGACATCAACTTTCATCTCAGTCTGAATCATAAATCCATAGTCTGGTTCTCTCCACCGTGAAGATGATGGTTTTACAAAAAATTGACAAGTATTTAAAGACTTCCCACAGGGTAAAACATCCCTGTGGGAATTATCAAAACAATTTACAGAAAATCTGGAGATAATCTCCCAGGTCTAGCTAAAACTAACACCCTATAATAAAACTGTATCACAAAAACATCTCTCAAACTACCATATCATGCCACACTGATCATTGCAATTCATATGTACCTGAAAGGGGACAAAAATAGATAAGATTAGAGGATATTATTTTGATAAAATTGTCAAAATCCTAATTTTTAAGACTAGCTATAGAATCTTGCAATTCTGTAGCTGGTCTAAATTGAACACATAATCGTTTCAAAATCAATTCAAATCTTAAAGAATATATTCAAACTATTGAACAATATTTGATTTGCTAATTAGAAACCAAAAGAATTATTCAAATCAAAACTTGTATGCAAATCGAAACAAACTAAATCGTTGTCAACTGAATGATAACATAGATGGATGCACTCTATTCAATTTGTTATCACCAATTCGGGGGTAAAAAAAATCGCATCAGATAATTCGACATCAATGAAATTATTTTCACGAATCAATTCCAATCAACACAAATAGTTGCTTTAGCCATCAACAAAATCATTGTCGAATCCAAATGAAATCAACAGGATCGTTTTTCAAATTGATATAACTATATTAAACATATACAAATGATCATACCAATTGTGGTACACAACAATCATTTGTAAATCAAATCAAACAGGAACGAATCGAAAGAATTTGGGGTCGATACAATCATTATCAATTAAAACAACTCCATGATTTTAGTAAATAGATCTTTTGCACAGGTCGAATGTAATCCAAACGAGAATGTTGATTCAATACAAAACATAGTCGTTCCTGTTAAATCGAAGTCAAACAAGGTTGTTTTTCTGATTTAAAAGATTACATCGTATTTATCAAACCAATAACTAATAATGGCGCATTACACTCATAAAAAATCATACCAATTCAAACCTATGAAATCATTCCAAAATCAAACCATAAGAACTAAATCAGAGCCGATAGCATCCAACCACAACAAAATCGTATCAAATCAAAACATAACCGTGTTCTAATCTTAGCACAAAAATCTCCTGTATAAGTCAAATGCGATCAAAATCCAAACGAAAGCAAACCCCATTGATTTCATTAATTCAAACTAACAGAACTATTCTAAAACGACTCAAATCAAGTCAAAACCAATCAATCGCTTCTACTAATCTGAGAACTAAATCGTAGGGATGTCCAAGTTTAGCAAACACATTTCCCATTCATGATTCATAATGAAATTATTTTGGCAAAATGTAAGCAACAAAATCATTTTGAATGAAAACAAACAGAGCTATCAAAAGCAAATTCAATCGGCTATAACAATCCAAGCCAACACATAAAATGAAATTAATATTTGAAATTCATACCTGAGTAGTAAGAAAGAGGCTTCGATCATGATAACTTGGAATTGACGAAGGCTGTTGCCATGTTGACATTCCTGAAGACAATCGAACTAGTGGTTTTTTTTTTCTTGTCATTAGCTTGAAGCCTGCCCCTTTCTTTTGATAGCACTGTGACTTGGTCTTCTAACGATTTGATCTTTGATTGCAGTAAGGGAACGTCGGTGTAATAATTCTCTAGCCACACATTGCATTGGATACATGATGTTTGCTCGGTCTTTGATAACATAGGCGAGGGTTTGTTTAAGCCAACATGGGTTTCATTATGCAACTTGATTCCCGGGTAGTTAGGATTGTTCTTTAGGCACGGGGGAAAATTAGAGACATAGTCATAGGGTTTCTCTGAGCATAGACCATGGGAATAGGGGTACTCTCCAGCTAGGAAATGATCGATATCGGAGTCTGAGTCTTCATTCAGAACTATGGGCTTTTGGTCGATGTTTGGCTTAGGTTTATTCCGGGCGAGTCTCGATATCAATTGAGCATTTTTCTTACCCCTGCTGTCGACAGTAGGATTACCCTTGACTCTCTTACTCACAGGCTTCTTAACAACCTCAGTATTGTCTTTTGTGCATGGGTTGGTTAGGGTATCGGGTAGGTTGATGTCAGGGCAAACTGAGAGTTCGACAGGGGGTAGAAGGATATGGAAAGGCATGGGTGGCCCGACCCTAGACTCACTGACCACAACCTTGTCGATTTGAACAGACTCTTGACTAGAAAATCCATTTCGAGATAGAAAGGCTTGCCAATTATCTCCATGAAGGCTCAAATGGTGGACGATTATGGGTTTAATTAAGCCGTGAAACAAGCTGCTATCAGCCTTCTTGCGTTTAAATCTCTTAGACTTCTTATAAAGACTACGTAAGAAGTAATGCAGAACGTTCAAAGGATATCCCATAAAATTCATTAATAACCGGAGGTGATACAGAAAAACCAAGCCATACCGACCTTCACAGGTCACAAATTGTTTCACAATTACCAAAAGATCGGGTCACCTGGGTTTGAGGGTGGAAATAGGAATACCTTTATCACAGGAGACAACCTTCCTTGATACGAATAGTAATGGCCACGACACCTCATCAAATTTGGAGTTTTTAAACCATTGCTGGCCCGTGGCTGCTAGTCCTGTAGCAGAGCTCATGATTTCTTCATTGAGTTCAAGCTGTATGTCACCTACTTTAGCGCTACACCCATCAAAGGTGAGGGTGAATTGTTGGGAAACCGAAAGGTTGAAACCCTCGAACCTCTGTATAAACACGAGCCAACCACTATCTTCTAAATCCTTTCAAGAATTATTGAATAGTAACAGTGCTTGGTTACCATTTGGCTCTATGCGCACCACCGGTGCCATAGACATGAGCACATGGTCAGCGAGGTGAATGGGCCAGGGTTCGAACAAAGTATAGGCAGGGGCAGAATGCTCACAGGCTTACCCGAAAACTAGCAAAGGTGAATCGGGATGGGGGGAAAACATTAATGACAGATCATGTGAAGGTGGTGGAGCTATTTCGGCCCATGCAAAACAGTCATCTCCATAGTACAACCATCGGCGCATATAACTATTCAACCCACTATTTCATAGGTTAAAACTACACCATTCAATCAACCAATGAAATCTATGGTAAGTGGATTAAACATTTGCGTGAGTAATAGTTATAGTTTCAAAACCAAAGCAATAAATCGAAATCACTCCAAGGGTTTGATTATATGAACTATGTTTTGTATGAAACGATTTATACCAAGGGTCTTACCACAACACAAATGTATTTTCATGAAACAAATGTGTCAAGTGAATCGGTCAAAGAACATATAAATCCAATCATCAATGCATCACAAACTCAATCACTCATAAAATGAAATTATATAATCAATCAATAAATGCCAAATGAGTACAGATCAAGGGGTCTTGCCAACTGTATAACGATAAATAAATTGGAAACACAATGGGCATATCGACAAGAATGATCCCAACAATCCAGTGACGATTTTAATGTGACTTTGAAAACCAAGTTTTCATGCTTGCAGTCGTGAAAACAAGAACAAAGGTAAGTGTGCAAATAACACAAAATAAAAGTGTCGTTTTATTCAAGGATTGCGACAAAAATCAAGGTTTGTGAAACACTGGTGTAGGCAGCTTATAAGGTCAGTATAAAAATGCGAATTGGCTGCCAACAATGGTGACACACTGGTAGAAGAAGTTATCTCTGCCAAAAAAAAACAAATTCAGATTATGATAACAAGAAAATTCTAACTCAAAAATAACAACCAAAAAATTGTGTAAACATCATCATTAATCAAATATTCCAGCAGTGTTTAAAAGATGAAAACTGATAACAGTCTTAAGACAAGCGAGCCACGATATTAAAGATAAAATCCCTAATACTGTTGACAGAGCCACTGCTGCCAGCAGGCATCTATAGCCTCGACAAGGTTTCCATTTAACCCACTCTGACATCCGTATCCTGCCAAGAAGTTCTGGATCAGAATAAAGGACATTTTAAGGTCAAGTTATCTCATTTTTTCCAATTTTCATATACCCGACATTGCTTCGCTGCCAGCGGGCCTGTTCAGTACCCCGACGAAGTTGTCTTGGCATCATGCATGCATTTACCCGCTGCCAGCAGACCTGTTCAGCATCCCGATGGGTTTACAAGCACTTCCCACAACTCTATTAATGATTTACTTTGTTTTTTTTTAGCAATATATAGTCGAGCGGGGTGACGCTGAAAATTATGATATTTTAACATATTTTTTACAGACCTCATCAGAATTTTTTAGAACTGTCCTTTATTAAGATCTAGAGATGTTTCATTTACA
>ML783361.1:415763-475840 GCA_009831015.1 Picea engelmannii | reverse complement strand
AGTTCATGGTGGAGCCGAGGAGAGTGCACTGGGTGGCAGAAAAACATGTGCTCAGGTATCTTTGTGGTACGGTAGATTATGGTCTGGACTATCATAGAGGAGATGGATTTCATCTGGTTGGCTATACAGACTCAGATTGGGCAGGATGTGTCAGTGACAAGAAAAACACTTCAGGGTGTTGCTTTGGATTGGGATCAACAGTTGTGTCTTGGTTCAGTCAGAATAAGAAGTCATTGGCTTTGATTTCAGCAGAGGCTGAGTATATGGCAGCTAGTCAGGCTAGTTGTGAGGCCCTTTGGCTTCGCAAGATGTTGGTTGGATTGTTCGGTGTGTAGTTGAGGCCTACCGTGATTTACTGTGATAATCAGAGTTGCATTAAACTCTCGAAGAATCCAGTTTTTCATGACCGGTCTAAGCATATTGAGATTCAGTATCACTTCATCCATGATTATGTTAAGAGAGGAGTTGTGGAGCTACAGTACATATCTACCGAGGAGCAGGTTGCAGACATACTCACCAAGGCATTGAACATGTGCAAGTTTGTATTTTTCAGGGACAAGCTTGGAGTGGTGAGAAACACTTTCCTCGGTATGATGGAGTGTTAAATTTTTAATTAAAATAAAGTACCAAGGCAAGTGTTTCTCTTCCCTAGTCACCTAAGGGGGGAGAAAGTACCGAATGTGGGTCCTAGTCATTTAATTTGTGAGATGCAAATTAAAAGGTGGCTTTATGATTAAAGTGAGGGTGAGTGAAGAGACACCAAATCTCATCCACCCATCTAATCTAATCTCAACCATTAGATTAGAAAACCCCTCACCTTCCCTCATGAGGTCGACTTGGGCAAGAGGGCGCACCCATTCTTGGGTAGTTGAAGCATTCTTGTTGAGAGAACAAAAGAGAGCAAGAGAGAGGTCTATCTGAAGAAAAGAGACAACAAATAAAATTTCTGAGAGTATTGGCATGCATTCCAAGGCTGCCGTATAGCATTTTATTGGCACAAAAATTGAGTCTTAGCAGAGTTTTGGCACGAATTTCGAGACAGTCCGTACAACATTAATTGTTGGGACAACCGTACAGTTGTACAGATTTCTGGTTCAGAAATCGAGGAGAAAAGCTACAGGAATGTCCAGATAAGTTTGTGTAAATTTCTGAAGATGAATATGCTGTAAAAGAATTTCTCAGAAGATCATAAATAATACAAAGCCCTCTCTCACTGGTTTTCCCCTTGTGGGTTTTTTCTAGGGTCGAAGTTAGACCGAAAATCTTTATGTCTATATTTTCTGAGTTTTGTATACTGCTGATATTTTATTTCTGCGTTGAAAATGATGTTCAGAATCCTCATGTTTCAGTTTTGAAGTTTATTTTCTGTTAAGTTTTTATATGCTGAAACAATGCTGTAACATATGCTGAAACAGTGCTGAGACATATGCTGAAACAGTGCTGAGACATATGCTGAAAAAGTGTTGTAACATATGCTGAAACAGTGCTGAGACATATGCTGAAACAGTGCTGAGACATATGCTGAAACAATGTTGTAACCTATGCTGAAACAGTGTTGAAATTGGAGTTTCGGCATTTAACTTTGGTTGAAAAATCAGCGAGACTGAAACTGGGTTGGGGTCTAAATTTTTTTTACATTTCCAGGGAAAACTCTAAGTTATGTGTGTGTGTTTGTTGTATTTGAATTTCATTGTCTATGGGTGGAAATGTCTGCATTTTAATTCAATGAATGGTTAATGGAGTGTATTGTAATTTAATGGTTGTATGTATGTTGTTTAGTAAAGAGAAATATGTGTTATTTATGTTTCAAGCTCGTTCTTACTTTAATACACTTTCTGTGTTCCTATAAGCTAGACCAACAACTCTTCAACCATACTTGTAAAATGATTATGAAGTGGGAAATCAATCGCCCTCCTTCTTGATCCATTGATATTTACTTAGGAGTTTCTAATTTCATTTTAAGAGTCATTGGGGAATTTCTCTCACTCCGAGAGTTGATTTTGCTGCTAGTTGGTGTCCACACCTTGCCCATAAGTTGTGATTCACATTATTGACATTGTGTTGACGGGCGAAATTGACCGCTCGTCAACTGGAGGAGTGAATCCGGTCCGGGGTTGTCTACTTAACCCAATCCATTTGGATTAATCCACTCCGATGGGTTTAGCGGCTCCATTGGCCGGTCTAAGTCCTATGAAAGTAAAAAAAAACAAAACTAAAGAAACTAACTTAATGAAAAACAACTGTTGAAAACTATATACAAATCTAAAATATAATTACAGTTTACTAACTAATATTTCTAAAATAGTAATTTTACTTATTATATGTACAGTGTATCGATATGATTATATTTCTAATATATGTACAATATTCAAAAAATGCAAATTTTGATCTAATCCTGCGAAAATCAAATATAGATTGATTTATGATAGCGAAGCTATCATTCAATGTTTATTTTTTATTTTTTTATAACTTTTATAAACAAGAAATGAAATGGCAGCTGCCTAATTGAGAAACAAAAATAACAAACAATATAATGTATTTAGACTACAGGAAATTCTTATATTAATCAAACTAATAAAATGAAACTAGCAAACTAACCTATAATCGCATCTCCTATGCGCCCTGTGCATAGCATCTAAGTTTGTTGTTTGATGAGGTCAACCCACACCATATTTTCCAAATGCTTCTCGTAAATGGGAAGCAATAATGATCGAATGCTAATAACAGAACATGAGAGAAGTAGTAACAACAATTCTATAATTTGACAAATGATCACATTAAGATAAATCTAGTTGTAAAAATTTGCATACAACTGCTCATTTAATAAAGAAGATTAACCTTCTAATCATCAAATTTGAACAGGATAATTGTTGTATATAATATGAGAGACATAAAACATGGACATCATATAAATCTGATCACATCAATCTGTAATAAACCATGCTATCTAAAGTAGTCACAAGTTGATTACAAATCAAAATGAGCAAAACTTGAACAAAAATATGATATATCGAAGCTAAAGCTGTACCAACATCAACTTCTATTCAAGTCTGTCAATCATAAATCCATAGTTTCTGCTCCCAGGTAGCGATGGTCCTTAGTTTACAAAACAATACATTTATATAGGCTACAGGATCAAAACGTTTCCTGTGGATATCATCAAATTTGTTCCAAAAATTATGGGGGATGCAACCTCCCAGATTCTCATTGCTATCAAAACTAACAGCCTATTCTAAAACCATATAAAGAAATAGCATGTTGAGAGATGCCACCAACGATTCAAATCTTCTTTAGAAATTGTATGTACCTATAAACACACAAATATAAATGATTTCAGATTGCATTTTGGTTGTAAAAATCAAGAAATTCGAATTTTAGTAACTAGCTACAGAATCTCACGATTCTGTAGCTAGTTATAATTATAACTAGAATCGTGTTTTATTAAATCAATCAAAACAGAGTAGGTGTAATTTGAGCAAACCAATCATGTATTCTAATTAAAACAAAGACAAAATCATTCTAAATTTATTTTCAAACACCATACCTCAGATTAAGGGATTCGTCTTAATCAAGAAATTTTCGAATTCACAATGGCGGTCGCAGCTTCCACGTTTTTAAAAATGACAGACCCTGTGTTTTTTTGTCTTTTATCATTGGTTTGAGCTACGTTTTGCTGTCTTCCATTCTCCTTTGTTAGAAAATTCACCTGGTCTTCCAAGGATTTAATCCGAGACTGAAGTAAAGGCACGTCTCTGTAATACCTATCAAGCCATGACTGGCATTCGTTGCATTGCGACTGAATAGACTGTGTATTAGCAGGTGGAGAATTTCCCATTTGACTAGTAGGTTCTCTATTGAGTTTGATTCCAGGGAAGTCGGGGTTGTCTTTAAGACACGGTGGAAGGTTTGTCACATAATCATAGGGTTTACCAGAGCAAAGTCCATACGAATATGGATATTCTTCAGTTAGAAATCGTTCAATCTCTGAATCAGAATCCTCGCTTAACACAATTGGGTTTTGGTCTGCATTTTCCTTAGGTTTATTTCAGGCACATCGTGAAACCCAATGCGCGGCCCTTTTACCCTTGTAATTGATATCACTATTACCTTTATACTTTTTTTTTGCAGAATTTTTAACAGACTTACCACCACCTTTGGGATATGAATCAGGTAGAGTGTCGGGTTGGGTAGTGTCTGGATAGGTCGAGTATTCCATAGAGGGAAAGAGTGAAGGAGGAGGGATGATAGGCTTGACGAGGGTTTCTATAACAACAGACTTGTCAACCTGTCCTATTTCAGTGCTAGAAAAACCATTCCTTAACAGGAAGGCATCCCAACAATCATCGTTTAACTTCAACTGATGAACTATAATAATTTTAATCAAGCAGTGGTGGAACAGGATGGAATCAGATTTCTGTCTTTTAAAACGCTTTGCCATTTTGTATAAACTTCGGAGGAGAAAATAGGGCATGTTTAGGGGAAAATCGATAAAACTCATGAGCAACTGCAAGTGATATAAGAAAACCAAACCATATCTACCCTCACAGGTAACGAACTTCTTGACAATAGCTAATAGATCGTGCCATCTAGGTTTTAGAGCTGTAACATGCATACCTTTGTCGCAGATGGTAATCTTCCTTGAGGTAAACAACAGTGACCAGGGAACTTCCTCAACCTTTGAGTTTTCGAACCACTTTTGTTCCACGGCTGGCAGACCTGTGGCTGAGCTAATGAAATCATCGTTTAACTCAAGCTGGACATCTCCAATTTTAGCTCTGCAACCATCGAACGTTAGCGTGAATTTTTGAGCAACTGCTAAATTAAAACCCTCGAACTTCTGAACAAAGACCCGCCAACCATTCCTCTATAAGTCTTCTCGGGCATTATCAAACAATAACAAAGTATGGGCACCGTTGGGTTCAATTCTCACTACAGGTGCCATGGCTAACAACAAGAAATCAACAGAGGGTTCGGCGATAGGGTTTGACAGGACAGAAACAGATCCATTTGCCCCGAGCTTCCCCAACACAATGTAAAGGCAACTCGAAATGATAGAAGGAGCGTTAATGCTATGCATGCGAGGACAGTGGTGTAGATCGAGGCCATGCAAGAACATCATATCAGGCTGTACTTGGAAAGACACCTTGGTGTAATGGTACATACAAATCATAACAGTTAAAAACCATTATATGCATATCCAAAAATTCGATCAAAATGTCAAATGAACAATTGCATATCCACGATTTGATCAAAAAATCAATATGTCAAATAAACCATTACATCAAAGATTTTATAAATCAAAACCATATTAACAATAGCCAAATTCTAAATGGGTGGTGTTTTGATACATATGTAACCAATGGTGTGTTTGAGGCCAAGGAGTTATACCATGAAAACAACCATGCTCATAACTAAATAAAACAAATCGACGATAAACCACATGAAAATTAACCCTTTGATGAAATCAAACATGAATTCCAACTGCTTCGTTTTCATACTTGTAGTTATGAAAACGAAATCGAAAAGCAGGTATGTAAAAAGAGACGTATAATGGTGTCATTTAATGAGAAAGGTTGCGATGGGTAATGAGAAATTAAAAACCCTGTGTAGGCAGCTTGTAAAAATAGAGATTAATATGGCTGCCAACACATTGTTGGGGAATTTCCTTTGCTCACAAGTAATAAATAGATCATAGCTCACAATCTAGTGTTGTATGAACACTTATTATTTCCCCAAACATTTTTCTCTCCCATTGAATATAAAAATCGACTTCCAACCATTTTTATAGTTGTCGTGTGTTGCCAAAATCGCCCCTAGGTGTTTTTATGTGTCGTGGGTTACCAAAATATCCCCCCCAAATGTTTTCCTACGCAAGTGGTTGTCAAATTATCCCTTTATACTTTTCCCTCAACTGTTGGTTTCCAGATATGACTTTCATAGGTTTTCCTTTCACAACTGGACATTAAATTCACCCTCTAATTTATACTCTTCATTTTTGGCTAACTTGACTCATCCCTAAGAATTTCAGCTCCACCATTAGTTGTTTTCCTCTTTCTTAATCGACCACCAATGATTTCTAGTCGAATAGATCCACCCATAGTTAAACTAGGTTTTCATTTGGTCGATTTGGTTCTCTTGGTGGACCAGACTTTTGCTTGATTCGACTTGGTCAACCAGACTTTGGCCAATTCAACTCGGCTGAATTTCCTTACTTCTGACTTGGCTTTTGGGAGTTTGAATTCCTTATCATTTGTTTGATTCGACTTGGGGTGGTTGACTGATATATTTCCTTTTTGAATTGAATTTGGCTTGGATAGTTGAGTTTATATAAGATGATGAGAACTATGGTTATAGTTTTTTTTTAGAGTACTTTGTGTTGGTGAGACAGATAGGATATAATCCTCCTATTTAGGTATCAATGGTTCTCTAGCATCGAAGCGATGTTGAATGGTGAATGGATTTTTTTTGGGGTTTTAAAATGAATGTTTGGGCTCCAAAATTGATAAAACGTAATCATACAAGTTCTTTAAGTTATGCCATGTCACTTCACAAGTGCATGTTTAAGCACATAGGTCCTATCATATCGATGATCAAATGTCTTTTCCTCTCCATTTTATTGATGAGGAAATGACATATTCCATCGATGTATTGAAATGGAAGGAATATTTCATATTGCTGACATATTGATGAGAGAAGTGAATCTTCCAATGGTGTATAGGAAAGAAATGAATATTTCAGAGTGCCAACATATCGATGAGTAAAGTATATATTTTCCTGGTGTATCAATGAGGGAAGAAAATCCTTTGTTAGTGTATCGATGTCGGAGGAAAATATTGGAGCACTGACATATCAACAAGGGAAGCAAATCCTTTTCCTGTGTATCGATATTGGAGGAAAATCTTGGAGCTCCGACATATTGGTGAATAAAGAGAATATCTCGCCAATGTATTCATAGATAAATAAGATCTCCCACTAATGTATCAAAAAAGGAAAAGGTGATGGAACATTGATGTATCGACAAAGGAAGAAAATATTCTACCAATGTATCGACAAATGAAGGGAATGACTGAAAGTCGATGTATTGGTGAGAGATGTAATTTTTTTCCCATCTGAATTTCGATGATAGTTGACCAAGTCGATGTTGACTTTGTCAAATAGTGGGTGATCGTTTGAAGAGAGAAAGGGTTAGCGATAGTATCGTCAGTATTGAGACGAATAAATAGGTTTGTCACAATAAAGACACCTTGTCCTAGACATAACAAGTGAGGTGAATGTTCGTTTCCATCTGAAGTCCGACGAATTTGGGAGGGATTAAAAAAAATGAAAAATTGAAATATTTATCTTGTATTTTTTGAAAGTACGACCAATTTTTTCAAGTCCGACCAATGATCATATCGATGATGAAATTATCGAAAATGACATTGATGATGATGTCGTTATTCCCAATCCTTTCAACATCGATTTCAAACCGAATTCTAAACTGGATGATACAGATTTGGAGTTGGATGAAGAAGAAGATCAATGATATTGAATTTTTGAAATGTAGGTCGAGTATGTGATTATATATTTTCTATGATTTATTCTCTTTAAAGTATTTTCTTATATGGGTTAATTTTTTCTTGTTAAGTTTTATGCCATATTCTTATATGTATCATTGGTTGGTTAGAATTCATTGACCTTGATTTCTCTCATAACCCAACAACCTAAGTCATTGACCTTGATTTCTCTCATAACCAACCAACCTATAACCTCCTAACCCATTTTGAGCATGTGTTGATTGATTTTAACTATCATTAAATATTGATAATCTACTTAACCCTCCACCTAGTAACCTTGGTATCTTTCTAACCCTCCACCCTCATACACCATAGGAATCATGTGCCTGCTCCAAAACCACTACCAAGTCCCTAAATAGAATCTTTGAGATGCAAGTGTCATATGGCAACCATTAAAGCGTTTAACACAAAAAATGTTTTTGGGTGGGAATGGTTTAGGGTCAAGGGTTAGGAGTTAGGTATTGAGGGGTTAGGGGGTTTAGGGGTTAGGGGATTTGGTGGATATAGGGGTTTAGGGGGGTTTAGGGGTTAATGGATTATATATAAATATATAGAAAATATGAATTTAAATATAATTATAATACAAACAAATGACAATTAAAAAATAAAACAAATATAAAATAAACAAAAACACAAAAAAAAAACTCAAAAGATAAAAAAAACACACTATGGTGCCAAAACACTTGACCAAATAAATCCACTCCAAACCCATTGACCAGTTCATTGATCTAACCCACCCTCTAGTATAGAGAGTGCACATAGGAGAAACCCATAGACATTTGCATTGGATTGACCCCACCTACCAATAAGGAGACTGTGTGGAGGAGCATACACATACAAGGAGAGACTAACCCCACCTATGCGTCGAAGGAGGGATCGAATCCATATTATCTTTGGTATGTAGCCTCATTGTTGATGTAGATAGAGAATGTAGATCCTATAGTTGTTTGATAAATATGAAATGGCTTACAATTGATCTATTTGAGTTCAATTTACATTAAGTTTTCCTTGTCATTCAATCCTAAATTTAGATTTGATACCCTGTATACTGCATTTTTTCCATATTTTGTACATGAAACAAAGAAAAAATAGGGTTTGAAATGAAAATTCAACAGACATTATTAGACAAAAAATATAGATCCAAGATTAATGGTCTTAGTTTATTTCGGTCGGTGAAAGTGCATGCTAGATAAAAAGGGGTCAGAGGCCTAAATTATAAACCATTGTATTAACGGCTAATAATGTGTTATATCCTTATTCATTTTAGTACGTAGGGGTGGTATTATCAAACCACTTTATCTCACCCCTGAAATGCATGAATGGATGATATATGGCACAGTGATGTAAGCCAAATAAAAAAGGCGTCATGTCGATGTAATTCAAAGGTTTTAAAAAAAATTAAAACAATAAACCCCGAAAGTAAATGCACACGGTAAACTTTGTTACGAGTAGAGTAGAATTCAAAAAAAATAATCAAATTATCCTTCTACAAATAAGTTCGGGTAGTGTTCTCATTTCCTTATTTCAAATATTTTCTCATCGTTTAAAATAAGGATAGATGGAGAAAGGTAGTCAATCTAATCAGCCATCAACCTCTGATGAAAAAGTCGTAATTGACTGTGATTGTCAAATATTTGAAATAGTTATATTACAGTTTGATCCTTATGAGTTAAGTAACTTAGAATGTGATATATTTAGGGATTTTCATGAGTATTTACATATCTGGGAGTCGAACTTGGGTAAATTTGTAATTCCCCAAACCTATCTTTCTGACAAAAGGGTCGTGGTATCTGAAAATGGGTTCATTATATTCTATACCAAAGTCTAGTCTATTGCAACATTGTTATCTCTTCCTGAAAACCTTAACTCTAAGAATTGGAATCATTTAAAGGCTTTGGGTGTCAATGTTCATACTTCTATAAGTATGGATGGTACAAAGGTATTAACAAAGAAGAATTCGGTTCAACATCCTCGAATTAAATGTAGTTCAATTCAGAGAAGTACTGAAACCTTCATGAAAAGATACAAGGAATTAATTGAAATCGAACTACCTTCATGTTGGGATAAAAATATAAATTTTATTCAACAAGAAGCATATGAAGATATATTAATAAAGGAAAGGGATGATATAACTAAATTTGAAGTTATGGATGGTGTTTTGAAAGGTCGAACTATTGTCTACAAGTTAATATATTATTTTTTATTTATTATGGAAAACCAAAACTTTATTTCTTATTATTCCCTCATATGATATATATATGGAGTTTTATATAGCGTCGGGAAGAATGGTTAAATCCTGAAGAAAAAATGCCTGGAACTAGCCAAGCTCATACCTTGTTAGGAAATTTTTCCAAATGTATTGTGTTGATTTATACTTTGCTCTATACATGTCTGTACTTTGTTCTATACTATGTTCTATACATGCCTATTGTAAATGTGTTGAACCTGCATAGAATAGATCTAGCTAAACAATAATATACACATTTGCAGAGAGAATTGGAGAAAGAAGAAGAAGGAGAGAAAGAATGAAAGAATTATCATTAACCGTTGTGAATAATGAATAATTTACACATGATATACTATGTATAACTCAATGAGTGAAAAATGGAGGAGAACCAATGCACCAAAGTGGTGGTATAGAGTGATCTGGACACACACCAACAATTACGGGAGTGAAATGCCACCTAGTCTAGTCTCTCAGGAAGTTACAAGAGTGAACTTCCACCTAGTTGAGTTAACTAGTCAACTAGTCTTCAATTAATTGACTGAACAAAGAGTAGTGAGGAGTTAACTCTGGGAATAAAGGGTAATGCGCTAGTCTGGTGATGATCCCAAGGCAAGGTCTAATTAGCATGGTGATGATCCCAATGTTTCATGGTGATAAAACCAATGCAACATCTAAACTCAACTCAACTAGTCAAATTGAAGTGTCAACTAAAAGAGAATATTCTTCAAGTGGAATATTCTCCCCTAAAATATATGATACTGGATAATGAATAATTATGACTAATAAACAAGGAAAATCCTTAGGAAAAATAAATCCTAGGGGTGTGTGAAGTAAGTCTAACACCCCCCCTGAACATCACTATGGTGAAAATAAATAATGGGTCTCGACAACGAGGCCATGTTAGGTACCCAAATAAAAAATATACACTAAAATTAAAGTGAGGAAAGAGGGAAAACCTCATGGGAAACCCCCCCTGAAGGTATAATGTATGTAAAAATAAGAACTACAGTTGCTACGCAACTGTGTCCTTCACTCCAAGATGACTTCGCAGAGAATGAAACTTCTGCTCAGTGAAGGTCTTGGTGAAGATGTTTATCGTATGTTCTACTGAAGGACATAACTGTAAGTCGATGATCCCCTCGTGTACTAAGTCCCAGATGTAGTGCATGTGGATCTCGATGTGCTTCATCTATTGTCTCTGAACTAGATCTCTGCAGAACTTTAGAGTGCTCTGGTTGTCACACCAGATGATGATCGACTGATGAAACTAAATGCCCAACTTAGTGATAAAATGGTGTATCCACATAGCATGAATGGTTATGTTAAATACCCCTTTGTACTCTGTCTCGGCTGAAGATAGATAAATGACATCTTTCTTCTTGGTTGACCAACAGATAGGCCCAGAACCAAGACTGAGTGAGTAACCAGATGTGGACTTGCGATCAATGCTATTGTCAGCCTAGTCAGAATCAATAAACTCGATGAGATCTAATGTAGAGTCTGTTGCATAATGAATCCCAAAGGTGCTGGTGCCCTGTACGTATCGAAGGATACACTTTTCAACCTTCCAATGTAGCTCATGCGGCTCCTGCATGAACCTGGAAACTACGCCAACTGCATAGGAGAGGTCTGGTCTGGAGTGTTGGAGATACAACAAGATCCCCACTAGTTGTCTGTATAATGTGCTATCAACCAGTGGAGTCTCCCCGCCATCCTTAAGTTTGACTCCTAATAGGAAAGGAGTCGGAGTAGACTTGTAGTCTGTCATGTGAAATCTCTAAAGGATATCTCATGCATACTTGGCCTGAGACATTTTGATGCCCATGCATCTTGACCAATCTCGAGTCCAAGGAAGAAGTGCAGTGGACCCATGTCCGTCATCAAAAACTTTTCATGTAGAATCCTCTTAACTGCAGCAATCGTTGAAGTCGAGCAACAAGTGATCAACAAATGATCAACCTATAGAACTAAAGTAGAAGTGAATCAATCGTCTTGAGCATGTAGACATTCGGGTATGATTTACAACGTACAAAGTTTTGTGACAATAGGTAGGAGTCCATACTGGCATACCATGCCCTCGGAGCTTGCTTGAGGCCATAAAGGGAATTCTTCAGTTGACAGACCAAAGATGATTCCTGTATAAATCCCTGGGGCTGCTCCATGTAGATCTACTTAGAGAGATCATCGTGAAGAAATGTATTCTTCATGTCCATATGATGGACTTCCCATCCATTGGCTGATGCAATGGAAATTTCCAATCGTATGGAATTCATCTTCGCTACTGGAGAGAAGGTCTCATCATAGTCAATACCATGAACTTGTTGAAATCCTTTGGTGACAATACTAGCTTTGTATCTGCTAATATATCCATATGTTGCACTCTTGGTCCTATAAACCCATCTGCATATGAAAATTTTCCTCTTAGAAGGAAGGGGAACCAGATCCCAAGTCTGGTTCTCGAGGAGGGAGTTGTACTCCTCCTACATGGCGGATTCCCAAAAGGGATTTCCAGTAGCCTCGCCATAAGAAATTGAATTTGAAGACTGAACCAGGAAAAGATTTCTGGAGGGAAATGGTTCAGTGGTGGTGAGTGCAACATGAGGATCCTTGAAATCAGGTCGAGTCCTCCTAGTATCGGTTGGATCACCAATGAGATCCCTGGCATCCTGAAGAGTAGTCTGTGCCCACTTGGGCCTTTTCTCTAGCTCTACAACTGCATATGGATTTTTTGAATCTGCATCTTACTGTACTGACTCTGAATATGAATCATCTGAGTTCTTTGAATCAAAAATATCGTCAGAAGAGTTGGCATGTGCATGCTGATCATCTCAGATAGGTGGAAGAATGAAGGTGTCTGCATGCGGATGTTGAGGTACATGCAAGACACTTTCCTCGAATTGTACACTTCGCTCAATGATGAGCTGGTCCGAGGAAATATCAATAAGTCTATATCCCTTCACATCGTTAGGGTATCCAACAAAAATTCACTCAGTTCTCTGTGGATCAAGTGAATTCCTCTTTTCAGAGTGAATTTGGGCCCATGCACGTGAATCAAAAATGAGAAAGTGGGTCACTTCCGGTTTGAGGCCGCTGCAAGCCTCATAGGGGGTTTTATCCTTGAAAGATCTATGGGGAGATTTGTTTTGGATGTATGTTGCACAATTAAGTGCTTCAGCCCATAGTCTCTATGGAAGTGACTTTGCATGCATCATGCAAGATGCCATCTCCTTTAGAGATATGTTTTTCCGCTCAACAACTATGTTTTGTTGTGGAGTATAGGGAACTGTGTGCTGCAACTGAATCCTTGCCTCGTGGAAAAGATTATGGATCACATGATTTACATAATATCCCCCATTATTAGTTTGGAGGATTTTGATCTTCTTTTTAGACTGTGTCTCAACTAGGGCTTTGAAATCTTTGAGGTGTTGAAATACCTCAAATTTTTTCCTGAGAAAGTAGATCCAAGTAAAACATGAGAAATCATCAACAAAAATGAGAAAAAACCTTGATTTGCTGATGGATGGATGCGAAAAAGGACCCATGAGGTCACTATGGATCATATTTAAAGGTGCAGAAGCTTTATGAGACTTTCCCTTATTGAATTTCTCTTGAGGGTGTTTTCCGAGAACACATCCCTCACATAATCCCTTGGAGAAATGGATGTCTGGTAGATCATCAAACAATATGTTCTTGATAAGTTGTTGCATGTATATGAAATTCAAATTTCCAAACATTTCATGCCATATCCTACTACTTTGATCAGCATGATTAAGTAGTAAAGCAGAATTAGGTTCAATGAATTCAGAAAATGTATACAATCTAGACTGATGATTTACCTGACCGGTAGAAACCATGGATTTGGATTGCATGTCATAGATTTCCATAGAATTTGGTGTGAATATGAATTTCTTTCTGGTGCCAGAAGTCGTCATCTGATACACGGAGAGAAGGTTGACAGGAAGTTTGGGAACATGCAGCACGTTCTCGAAGCTTTCGTTGGTGAGTTCAATCCTTCCTTTGTCGGTGACTTCGACAGAAGAGTTGTCCCCCATCAGAATGGGAGGAACTTTGCCTACATCTAAAGAATAATATATTTCTTTTGAGGCATCCATGTGATGTGATGCTCCTTAATCAATGATCCAAGCCTTTGATTGTGCCCATGTTGATGAGATTGGTTTTCTCTTGTGTAAGGGATTTGGTAAAGTCCTCAAGAGAAGACATATTCTAGGTGGCTCCAAAGGCGAATATGACAGAATGGAATGTGGATATGAATATAGAGAATTCAAGAACAAGCTTGGAGAAAATGGCGAGAACCGTTTGTTTCTCCTCCTTCGATTTATCAACCTCGCAAGATTTAAGTTGCGACAATAAATCCTTGAATTTTGTAAAGAAATATTGGATATTGTCGAAGCTTTTTGGATCCAATGTGAGCAGCTCCACCTCCAGGATGTGTCCCCTCATCTCATCCTATTTTCCAAATATCCCTTCCAAGGTGGTCCAGGATTCATTGAGAGTCTTACAGGAAGATATGTGAAAAAGGAGATCGAGAGAAATAACATTGCAAATTGTTCTGAGTGCCTCATCCATGCGATTTAAGTACATGTATTTTTCTATGGATGATGTTGGTTCTGTATTTGTATTCAATTTTAACCTGTACAACCCTCTGGTTCAGGGATGTATGGATATTTTCTCCTTCCATGCAAAATAGTTGTAATTTGTAAGAATGAATTATTTTTGGAAATCCATCTTTCCGTTGTCTTCAATCTTTTGTACCTGCAATTTTGTTTTGGTGTAGATTTTTCTTAGCAGTCTGTTGGCTCTAATACCATGTAAATGTGTTGAAACTGCACATAATAGATATAGATAAACAATAATACACACATTTTCAGAGATAATTGGAGAAAGAAGAAGGAGATAAAGAATGAAATAATTCTCATTAACCGTTGTGAATAATGAATAATTTACACATGATATACTATGTATAACTCAATGAGTGTGCATTGGAGGAGAACCAATGTTCCATAGTGGTGGTATAGAGTGATATAGACACACACCATCAGCTACAGGAGTGAACTTCCACCTAGTCTAGTCTCTCATGCAGTTACGGGAGTGAACTTCCACCTAGTAGAGTTAACTAGTCAACTAGTCTTTAGTTAACTGACTGAATAGAGAGTAGTGAGGAGTTAACTCATAGAATCAAGGGTAATGCACCAATATGGTGATGATAACAAGGAAATGTTGAATTATCATGGTGATTATCCCAATGTTGCATGGTTATAAAACCAATGCAACATCTAAACTCAACTCAACTAGTCAAACTAAAGTGTCAACTGAAAGAGAATATTCTCCAAGTGGAATATTCTACCCTAAAATATAGGAGACTGGATATAATTATGACTAATAAACAAGGAAAAAACTTAGGAAAAATAAATCCTAGGTGTGTGTGAAGTAACTCCAACACCTATAGTATGTTCTATAAGGGAAATGCAACCAGTGACTTGGTTTTAAAAACAAATATTTAGTCATTTGGTATTTCATCATCACTTGTCCTTCTTGGATTCATGGTTCATGATTATAATTTCATATAGATAATTTATGGGATAAAGAATGACATTTATATGGAATAAAGAATGACATATTAGGATGTTTATGGAATAAAGAATGGCATTTTTTTCTTTGATGAAAATATGGTATAGATGATCTTGTTCAATAGAGGTATGTCTTTAGAAAAATTATGCACATATGAATGGTGTTCGTATGAAGATGAATGAAAATGGATTTTGATACATTGTATAAGATCGATGTTGACACCATAAATTCAACCAAGGAGGAGAAAAAAAAAAGGATGCATATTTTTTTATGGAAGATATACAACCATATGTTGGAATAATGAGAGGGGGGGTGAATCAGTATGAACACTTTATACCACTTTTAACCACAATATATATTCTTTCACTTTATCAACAATATTCAACCATTTATAATTAATGTATCATCTATGATTTCATTCAATGTATATATCATAATCATGTTATCATAAGCAACATCACATCAACATCACATCAAGAACACAATACACCAATAATTACATGGAAACCCAAATGGGAGAAAACTAATGAATGATTTCTTATATATATCAAGAATTCATTCATAAGAAGCACCAACTTCCAAATTCTTCAGCTGCAACTGAAAGGAGGCTACAACCCCCTATTGTCAGGCTCCAACCTAAAGGAAGTTACAACTCCATGAATTCTATGGATCCAACCAGAATGAGGCCACAACCCCCTGATTCTCAAGATCCAACCTGAAGGAAGCTCCAACTCCATGATTCTCCAACACCAACTGGAATGAGGAAAAAAACCCCTTTCCTTACCTCATCCTGTCGCCCTGAAATATAATTGTAGACCAACTATCACTATCATTGTCACTATCAATACCTCTATCACATCAACCTGTAACATGTCACTATATCCAACCTATCACATCAATATGTCATTGATCAACTGATACTCAATTAGATCCTCTCACATGGATCATATACCAAGGACACCTCTCAACTAGATTTCCAACATCACCAACACATGCCTCTACAAAGAATGTACCAACATCACCAACATACCATCACAATATATGTGTCTCAACCATGTATCAAAGCATGTACCAAATCATCAACCTGTACCATAGGAAGAATCAACTGTGTACCACAATTTGTACCACAACCGGTGCATCAAGCATGCACCAACACCTATACCAAACCATGCATCAACCATGCACCGATACCTGTACCAAATTGTGCATAAAAAATGCACCAACAACTGTATCAAACCGTGCATCAACCATGCACCAAGAACCATGTACATCAACACCATACCATGTACCAATCTTATACCATATCATTCCATACATTGTATACCAATAAACCAAGATATGAACCAACAATGTATCTCAACAAGTAGACCTCAACTACCATGTACCATGCATCTAACGATGTGTCTCAAGACATAAACCAAAGCTCAGATTTCCTAAGCATGCTCCTCAATATCACCAAGATGCACCCTCATAACAAAATATACCATGCCTCAAGTATGCACCATAACATGTAACCAAACCATACACCAAGATAGCCAATAATGCTTCTAATCAATGTACCATACTATCACCAAGATGTATCATATCACAGACTATCACTACCATGCATGTACCATAACACCATAATCATAACCCTTAAAACTTACCTTTGATCCTGTAGTTGACCTATTTTTTTGTAAACTAACCTATAACTCTTCCACAGTCCTCCTTAACCTAGTACCAACATCCCTTCACAAACTCTCACAAGTCCTTTTACATATACATGATTTTCTCTTCTACAATCCATGGATATCCATGCTTTCCTCCACTACAACTCACATATATCCATTCCATGTTGACTTGCAACTCATAGATACCTCAAAAACTAGGGCTTGTTGCAACCTTGATACTTTTACCTTCGACCTTTCTTTGCTACCTCAGAAATATATTGTCACATCCTTAACAAAAGATCACTAGTTCACAAGATAGATAATCAATGAATAAGTGTATGAGTGTACTTGTGAATGACTCCTTGAGGTTATATATTTTTTCATAGTAACCTCTCTCTTCACTTTAGGGATTTCTTGTTGCAACCACTTCACCCTTTGACTAATACTTGTAACTAACTAGGGGATTCTTGACCACTCTTCGGGGCTTCCAACTTTACAAGGCCACATATCCCTAACCGTGTGGAACCACATGGTGTACCACATATCACCAGAAAATGCACGACAAGGACTATCCATATATGAGTGTCTAACCGGAAATTTCATTGTCCTTCATGTCCATATTCCTCAACAAAATTTGGGTCCCATAACCACACCTCCAGGGTTTCAAAATGTATTCCAAATAACTCACCATCAACCTCGATCATACAAATGTCAATCAACTATCCAACATATCTGGACCTATCTAAGGATTGAAATCAATCTCCAAGATCACTCTCCAAGGGTTGACATCAATGAAAACCAACTGTCCAACAATATCCCCCTTTGGAATTGATGGCAACAATGACATTGATGGCAAGAATTAGACATGGAAACACTCATGCCCATGCTCCTCCTGTGATCATCAATCCTCATCAATGTTTCTATATCTCCCTCTTTAATATCAATGGAAAAGGGTATGTCCTCTTGGGGATACTCTCCATGTCTTCATGCCTATGTTCTTTATCTTCACCTTTGACCAAAGGTTAACTCCCCCTATCGATATATATCCTCTTGATATTGTACCTTCTCTAACCAATCATGGAAAAATAATAGCTCCCCCTATGGGTATGTATCCATATCTATATGCTACTGAACTTCCTTTCTGGATTTCTCTCTCTGATGATTTCTCTTCTCTGCAATATTTTGTGTAGCTCGATGTAGGGCTACCTGTACATGTTCTCTTTTCTCTCTTCCATTGTTGCTTATTGTTCATTAGTGCTTCCTCTTGAATTTCACTGACATATATAAAAATCATTCAAAATTTTATTTTCTTCATTTACTTATCATGTTCACTTGATCATATTGTTCAACAATGTCCTTTTGATGATATAGTTTATGATGACAATTTCTCTTTCCCTATTTTATTGTTCCTTTCACTCCTTACCTTTCTGTGATCAACTGATTCAAACTGGTTCCACTGATTCCAATTGTAAATCCATTCCTATGCATCTTCTTTGACCCATGCTCTTTATACCTGCTAATAATCTCATGAATCCATCTCTATCCATATGTCATAAACTGTTCATAAACCTGCTACTCAATTGTCCACAATGTCGACCCATTTGTCACTGTATTATTATGAAACATTCTCTTGAATATACTCCAACTGATCATCACATGTTCATGTTGATCAACCGGAATTAAATATGTCCATTGATATGATCTATCTACTCATCAAACTATTAATGTCTAGAATAACCTATACTGAAGATATCCCTACTTGAATACATACATTAAATATAATAATAAACTTCTACATGTGTACCTCCCCACTAACACCTGTGTGGGAACACTACTTCTCAACCAATCAATCTATTACTTTGTACTTCTACGATCTAACTTCTATGAATCTGTCTCTGTAATCACTTATTATGGATCAAAATATGGTTCTATGATCTATAGTATCTATTGCACTGAATCCCCTATTCAATATTCATATTTACTGGGAGTATTCAAGCAAAATGGTTTAGAAAAATATCTTCTTTGATGTAGAGTAATCTTCTTCTGCATCTATGGAGACATCTTCCTCTTCATTCTCTTTTTGAATTATGTCATCATCCTGAATTTTGACATCTTATTCTTTATCCTCTGCCTGAGTTGTGACACTTTCCTCTTTACCTGTAAATTCATCATGATCTTGTGCTATTGCAAATCCTGTAAGTATGATTCCTTGGACTTGTTATTCATTTAACTTCTCTTCTTGTTGTTCACTTCTTTTCCAAGCCTTCTTGTATTTGTCATTGGTATTTTCTTTCATGGGAGGATTTATCACGCTTCTACAATTACGAGCTATGTGTCCATAGCTATGGAACTTGTAACATTCAATGTCATGTGGGGCCACATAAACTTGTATTGTTTGAACATTTCTTTCATAAGCCCTACAATATGAAACCTTATGTCCAAATTTAGTACAAAAAAAACGATGACCATAAAATAAATTTACATACCTAGGAGTGAATGATCTTCTTTGTGGTATATTCCTTATGTAATTCTTCCTTGGCTAATCAAGATCTTCTATTTGGTTGTTTCTTTCACAATGATTGAATATTCTTTGTTTCATGAATGTAGAAGGTATTCTGTATTCATTCCTTTTTTATTCTTGTTGACCATGATTCCTTCCTTTGAGAACTTCTGCATAACCCCTTTATTCTATTGATTTCATCATGGAGATTGAACCTTCCTAAAAAAGAACATTCTTGTATCCTATTCCGGATTTGTCACTGTACGGACTTTGACTGTTGAGAATGTTTTCTAACGCTTGAGAAATTTTCAAGTTCTTACTGAGGTTGTTGACTTTAAATCTCAATGTCACGATTTCCTTTTCAATCTTCTCACACTCTTTTTCTTTCTTTATCATATAGATCTGCATTACTTCTTCCATTCTTTTTCCTTCTTCAGGTAGGGTTCTCAAGTGGATTTTTTCTTCTTTGAATGATTTGTTTTTCTTCCTCTCTTTCTTTACCTCAGTTGAAGCACTGATTGATTCTTCCTCAATATCCACTTCACCTTCTTCATCATTTTTCTTATTTCATGTAGCCATAAAAAGTAATTTCTTTGATTCACTATCACTTTCATCATCTTCATCAGATGAAGAACTATCTTCTCTTTAGTAGAGATTTTTCTTGAAGACTTTCCTTTTATATTTCTTGTTTCCCTTTTGATATTTCTTTTCTTTCTTGGGATATTCCTTTTCATCACTATCTGAATTCTTATCATAAGGACACTTTAATTGAAAAATGACCAATTTTACCAAAATTAAAACATTTTAAGGGAAGCATACCTTTGTAATTGTTGGTTCCTCTCTTCAAATTCCTTATGAATTTGGCTATTTATTCATCCTCATATGAATCATCGCTACAATTGCAATTTGTCTTAGATTCAGGATTTTTCTTCTTCTTTGTCCTTTTGGATTCTTTAAAATATGGTTCTTTTGTGGATGGATTTTCCTATACTATCCTCATTTCATAAGCTGTAAATATTCCATGTAGCTCATCCATGTTTATCATACCTAGGTTTGATCTTTCTTCTAGGGATGAAATCTTCATATAAAATATCATTAGAAGATACCTTAGTACCTTTTGAACAATGAATGGTTATTTAATTTCTTCTCCCAAACCTTTAATTGCATTCAATGTTTTATCAACTCGTAGAAAGTAGGCTATAATGTCTTCCTATTTTTTCACCTTCAGTTGTTCAAATTTACCTCTGTAAGTTTGAAGCTTGGCTCCTTTGACTTTGGAATCCCGTTCATAAACATTTTGAAGTTTGTCCCATATCCCCTTTGAAAAATCACAATGCATAACCTTGACATATACTGAATCAACCAAACCATTCAGGATGGCATTTTTAGCCCTCGAATTGTTTTGACTGAGTTTATTTCCATCGTTATCTATTGGAGGAGTGGAACGATCTTTGTATCCATATGCTATCGATTTCCAAACAACAAATCCATGTGCTTGTACATATGTTTTCATCCTTTTTATGCATAATTCATAGTTCTTTCAATCAAAATGTGGTATTCCATTCTTATACAAACTATTTCTCTCCATGATCTTCCTTCTAGTGGTTAAACTATTTCCCAAAGGAACCTACTCTGATAGTAGTTGTTGGAATACTGAGAGGTTGGGGGGGTGAATCAGTATGAGCACTTTATACCACTTTTAACCATAATATATATTCTTTTAGTTTGTCAACAATGTTCAACAGTTTATCATCAATGTATCATCTATGATTTCATTCAATTCATATATCATAAGGAGGTTACCATAAGAAAAATCACATCAACATCAAATCAAGAACATAGTACACAAGTATTTATGTGGAAACCCAAATGGGAGAAAACAATGGAATTATTTCTTATATATATATATCAATAATTCATTCATAGGAAGCACCAACTTCCAAATTCTCCAGCTGCAACTAGAAGGAGGCTATAACCCCCTATTATCAGGCTCCAACCTGAAGGAAGCTACAACTCCCTAAATTCTCTAKCCCCAACCAGAAGGAGGCTACAACCCCATGATTCTAGGGGTCCAACCTAAAGGAAGATCCAACTCCTTAATTCTACTACACCAACTGGAAGGAGGATACAACCCCCTTCCCTTGCCCCATCCTATTGTTGGATCATGTTGTCATTGATATCAAAGGAACAATGCCTTTTCATAGTTTATTGACACAGTGATTGATGGATCATGTATTGTCATTAATGTCAATGGGTTGATGTCAAGTGGAGTCATAGTTGTATGATGTCATGAATAGATGAAGATGGATCTATGTGTTGTCATTAATATATGATGCATAGATGGATTGATGCATTAATGTATTGATCATTGGATCATGTGGTCATGCATGGAATCAATGACAAAGGGACAATGTCATAGTGATGTGTTGTCATGGGTTATTCCAGTTGGATTGATGTAAAGATGACTCATTATTGTCTTGTAATGGTTGATAGGAAGTACAAATGGATGAAATCCAAAGTGGTCCCCTTATGGTGAGATCCCTCATGGGAAGACACTTTGCGGTTGAGTTATCCTAGAAGTATGGTTAGAGAACCCAAGATTATATATGAAATAATGAGATAAAGATCAGTGAATTTGTTAGTGAAACTATCCTATATGGATAATGATTTTCATGTCATTTACGGTGGTATATGGAATGTCACATAACTCCTCACAGTTAGAGAGTTATGGCATTGTGAAGTTGGAGGACCCTCATGTGTTGTCTAGAAGCCCCTAGAAGGTCAAATAAGTCAAATTATTCTAAGAAGTTTCTAGAAGAATTTGATTAGTCAAAGTGGACAATTTGGGTTAAGTGGACAAGTGGCTATGTGGACAAAGTGGGTTAAGTGGACAAGTGTCTATGTGGACAAAGTGAGTTAAGTGGACAAGTGGCTATGTTGAAAAAGTGGGTTAAGTGGAAGAAGGTGGTTGTGTGGACAAAGTAGCTAAGTGGACAAAGTGGCTAAGTAGATGATTCTAAAGGAAGATACTTGGAGAGTATAAATAAGAGAGAAGAGTATCTTGTTTAGTTCATATTTCTTGAGTATATTGAAGATCTATTATGGGTGAAAGATTCATTGCAGGTACTCATGGATGCATCAAAGTTTCCATAAGGATGATATCTTGACAATGAAAGTTTCGGAAGTTCAGAAACCCTAGTTTCTAAAGGAGTACGTGGGCTGCAGTGAGCCAGAACACATACATACGCGGGCTACAGTGAGGCAGGACGCGTACACACGCGTGCTGAAGGACATCTAAGCGCGTACAGTTGGAGAGAGTCATGGAGACTCGATTGAGAGCCAGTGCCAGATTCCTTAAGTCTAAATCAAATTTCAGATCAACATTCTATGGGCTCAGATCTGTCATAGAATCTTTTGGTATGGTTACATAGTTGTCTTGATGGATACTTTTGCTTATTGTATGGTGAATACTTCAGGAATTCTTGGTATGGTTTTTGTGATATGGTTTATGTTGGTTGATTGACTGAGTGAGAAACACTCTTATGTTTTAGTACCAATATGGTTGCCATAGTATATTGGTTGGGACTTATACATGATTAAGTAACATTCATATTGTATGGTTGAGGAGAATGAGTAAGATGTTGGGAAGAATATATGTGTTGTGATTGTTTATGGTACAGATTGAATAGTGGAAGGTAGAAGTGGATGTGATAGAAGTTGCAGAAGATCTAAGTTTTCATGGAGAGAGAAAACCCTAGTTCTTCAGGAGGCATGCAAAGGATGCAGTATAGATAGGTCGTGTACATACACGGGCTACACTATTAGTAGGGCACATACATACATGTATTTCACTACTAACAGGTTGCGTACCTGTTGACAGATTGGTATATTTTGAGGATTGAATCCTCTTCTCAGTTGGTGCTGAGTTGTGTAAGCTGAGTCTTGCATTGGGAGTTGGTGCTCTTGTGGAGTTGATGCTCTATTCAATTGTTTCTGATAAAACCCCAAGGATTGTAGTCCATAATAAAAAGAAAAATTGTACATACATATTGTGTTCTTTGTGTTCTTTGTGGTGATGGACTATTGATGATATATGTTTCTAATATATGTTTACATACAACTGGTCTTAAATTGACAGTAATAAGTGATGAGTAAATTGTGATTGCTAACTAAGGAGTTTTTATGAAAGGAAGTGAAAAAGAGCCCTACACTGATTCAAACCCCCTCTTAGTGTGATTGTTGTGTCGAGCAATTGGTTTCAGAGCGAGTGTTCACTATAAGCCTTAACAATCTTGGAGGAGATCTATGGACCCACAAATGGATGATGAATTTCCATTCCTTGATGAGAAAAATTAGTCATCATGGAGAATAGAAATGAAAGGGTATTTGAAAGAAAAAGGAGGAGGTGTTTGGAAAGAAACTATTGGAGGATCAGTTCCCTTGAAGAATAAGTCAAAGTTTGTAGTTCAAAAGGAAGAAAAGAAGAATGATGCATTGGATCTCAAGACCATTTTTGATGGGCTATCAATTTCTATCAAGGAAACATGGGACAATGTACTTCCACCAAGGATCTATGGTTGAAGCTTGAGAAGACATATCAAGGCAAAAAGGAAGACCTTGAAGATAATTCCATAAAGAACAACAAAGGTAAAGAATCTCCAAAATCCTCTGATTGCAATATTTCTAAGTGTGATGAAGTTAAATGTTTATCTACAAATGAAGAAGAAAATATAGAAGTAGTTTGTGTAGAATCATATGACAGTTATCCCATAGTTGAAGAGAAAGGTTTGTTGGAGCTTAAAGATAAAGTTTTATTTGAGTTAGAATATGTTAGAAATGAAATAGGACATTACTCAATTTATTTTGTGTATCTTGAGAAATACACCAATGAAGTCCTAGAAAAGTACTCAAGATATACCATGTCACTAAAACAAAATCTCAAAGAACAAGAAGAAATTAAAAAGACTCAACTAGAAGAAAAAGAAGAGATCAAAAGACTAAAGAATGAAATAGAAGAAAATAAGAAGGTAGATGATGACTTTAGAAAAAGTATTGAAGTTAATGTCAATATTCAGACCCAAATTGAAGAAGCCAAAAGGGTAGAAGAATTATTAAATAATCAAGTAAATGAAAAGGAAGAGCCATGTCATAAGTTGGAAGATGAAGTTTTTGACCTTAGAAAGAAAGTAGAGAAGTCAAACAAATTCTTGAATAGCTCAACAATATTGAATGAAATCTTGAATAGTCAAAGATCACCAAATGATAAATCAGGTATTGGATACAACAAAGAAGCTACACATTTTGAAGCAAGCACCTCAAAGAATCATGAGATAAGTCCTTCATTCTCAAAAGGTGGAAGTAATGTTGAGTGTCAACCATCTACACAAAGCAAGGAAAATTTCAAAAGAAAAAAGCAAGGAAGACATCAAGAAGCCGTCTTTACACCTCAAAGAAAATTTAAAAGAGAGACACCTTCAAGATGGGCACCAAAGCAAAGGTATGAAAATGTTTTTCATGGTCACTATTATTAATGTAATGAATATGGTCACAAAGTTTTGGATTGCAGACATTATGCAAGGAAATATAATGGAAGGTTTCATAACACCCTAAGGTGTTGGAGATGTAATCAAGTGGGACACATTGTTGCTCATTGTCACACCATGAGATGCTATAGTTGTAGTGGATTTGGCCACAAATCTCAGGATTGCTGGAACACAAGAAGACAATCCATGAGGATTGTTTCATATAGTATGACTAGAAGAACACATGAGGATAGAAAGGAAGACAATGTTGGAAATATGGAAGCTCATATCTCAAGTTCTAAGAAGCTGGGACACCTTTAGAAGTGGGTGAATAATATTGAACAATCAGAACAGAATGACAACCCTAAGGCAAGCTCAAGCTTGACTTCTTCTAAATAATATGTGGGTTATATTGATAACAGTCGCATACATACATGAGTTGACCTATAAATAGGTCGCCTACATACACGACTTGTATGTATAGTAGACTGCATACCTGTGGTAAAATCCTTGGAAAGTAGGCTATGCAAATGAGTTGCAACTTGGTGTGATGGTATAACTCTGATTTGCGGGATTTGACATGGTTTGTTACAGGTTTTCATGATTATATGTTGGCATGTGTATTTGATGTATGTATGGTGATGACATATGGTTGAGTGTTGAAAGTATATCTTGGATACATGGTACTAACCCTAGAGTGTGGATTGAGGTATTTTCTATTTAAGGAACAATGTTGGTTATGATAGTGAATTTATGGCACTTTGGTTATGAGATATATCATGATGATGCCAACTAGAGTTATCATTGATCTATTGAAGGACACTTCTAGTACATGAATTTTTGGATGCTTAGTATTTGTTGTAGTGAATTGTGGTTGAGGTAGATCTGTTATGGTACATGGCTGGTACATATTTGAGTTCCATTGATATATATTGTGATGTATTGTTAGAGGAATATTTGGGGGATATCTTGGTGCACACATTTGGCATGTGGTTGAGCTACATATTGGGACATGTAGTTGATGAGTTTATGAGGTGATTATGATGTACATCACTAATGAGTCATAGCTTGATCTATAGTTGATGCATGTTTGGTACATTGTTATAGGCACCTGCTAGTAGTATGATTGGAACATGGTTTATGGTTGATATGGCATACATGTATGGGAACACATATTGATTATAGTTCATCTAGTTGAGTTTTGGTGCATGGTTGATGCACTTGCTTTGGTACATGATGTATGGGATGATATAGTTGAGACACTTTTTATGATGCTTGATTGATATATTGATGGTTGAAATACATGGTTGTGGAACTTGGTTCATGGTAGAGGTATACCATGAGTGATATGAAACTTGTTTGAGGCACATGGTTGACATGTTGGATACACTCCATTGATGATATGTTATGGTATTTATGTACATGGTTGATGTACATGGGTGTTGTGCATGGTTGGCAAACAATATGGCACAGGATGCACATGGTTGATGTTTTTTTCATGATTCTCTATTCATTGTTGACATATATTTTGCTTCATGATGTATGGTATGGAACAATTTTTATGCATGGAGAGGTCCAAGGATCGTCATAGGAAGAGTGGATCATTCTTGAGTAGTTTATCTATGTTCTGGTTGAGTAGTAGCATTTGCAGTAGAAGCATATTGCAGTGGTAGCATATTGTTCATATTGCAGAGAAGAAAAGGGGATACATACCCATAGGGGGAGTCATTCTTCTTCCCATGATTCAAGGAGGAGAGATTTATCAGATGCAAAGGTAAATACTTGGAGAAAGAGCACAAGGCATGCTTCCAGGGGGAGCGATGGTCACAGGGTGAGCATGAGCAATATGTCTTCAACATTACATCAGAGTGATATCCCTTGTTCAAAAGGGGAGAGATTATTCATAGGAAGATCAAAGGAATCCAAACAAGGGGAGAAACCCCAAGGAGATTTCAGGTAGTGGGAGTAGCCCTAAGGAGAGAATGACCCTTTTCCATTGATGTCAAAGGGGGAGAGATAGTCACATTGATGTGATTAAGATGACTATTGATGAAGAGAAATGCCATGTCTACATGTTGCCATAAATGATTGGTGTTGACATCAATGTTGGTATTTCCATCAATGATAAAGGGGGAGATTGTTGGATCATGTTGTCATTGATGTCAAAGGATTGATGTCAAAGGAACAATGTCTTGTCATAGTATATTGATGTAGTGATTGATGGATCATGTATTGTCATTAATGTCAATGTATTGATGTCAAGTGGAGTCATATTTGTATGATTTCATGCATAGATGAAGATGGATCAATGTGTTGTCATTAATACATGTGTTGGGCTCTAAAGATGTCATAAAAACAACCTATATGCATCAGCCGAAGGTAGGAGTTGATACAAGCATTTTACTTGTTGCCTACGTAGGTTCTTACCTTCCGTTTTCAATACCTCATCCTCCAGAGATGCAACACATGTAAAGGGGACAACAATTGTAACAAAGTGAACAGTAGTTGTTCCATTCAAATGAATGACACTACATGTAAAGGGAACTCAATCGTAACAAGGGAATGACAGTCGTTACGTTGGACCGAACTAATGTTGTATTAATTGCATTGTAGTACTTGCCCAACTATCTAATTTGTCAATCCAAGGTTTGTAGACTTACGAAGCACACACAAAGTATATTGTTGGCCCTTGGTTATGGAAGTAAGCAAAGATTAAGGCATAAAAGGAGAAATGCGAATTGTGTGGAAGACATAGTGACTGTTACTGGGTCAAATTGAGCAAAAGAGCAGAAAAGACGAAGTGAAGTAAAATGAAGCAAGCCATTGGATGAGGATATTGAGGACGACAGATCAACAAGGAAGACAGATCGTGGACAACTTAGCAAGCGGAAAAATCCACCGTTGGATTCTTTGGAGCACCACGTGAGAAGGAAGGAAAGACAGGTTGGCGAAGCTTTGAAAACGGGGGTCAAGTTGACCTAGGGTTTTGGACACCTAGGGTTTTGGTATCTAGGGTTTTGACACCTAGGTTTCAGCCTAAGGCTATTGATGAGCTATTTTAATGTATAAATAAGGGTATAAAGGACCTGGGATGGGTTGTTGGTATTATTTGTTCTAGTTTTGTTGCTGACATGAGCGATTATTGTGTGTGAGAGAGAAGTGCTAAGTGTAAGAGCCTTCTGGTATTGTAAGATATTTAGCTGGGTGCGACGATCAAGTCTTGCAGCGAGGTGTGTAGGAAGGGGGAGAGACAGAGAGGAGAAGAAGGAAGATCTGCTAGCTAAGAGTGCAGATAAGAATTGTATGCTTCATCTTACTATATTATAAAGCACAGTTCTATGGACGTAGCCCTAGAGAGAGGGTGAACCACGTATACCTTGTGTTGTGTGTGATTGATGCTATGTTCTTTTCCCTTTGATATATTGTTATTGCATTAATGTGTTAGATTTGATAGATAGTTGTGTGGAGTGAAGCTAAGTTGGTAAGTGATATATAAATGTTGTGTTGTTCTAGTAGTCGATCCACTTGATATTCCCCTTGCTTGTAGACATCTCTTTCCTGCAACCCCCTCATATCTTCTTCAGATGAGATTGCATCTACCTCACAAGTGTTTCTGAAAGGGCCAGTAGCTAGGGCTTGTTGGTGTGCTCTTGGAGCTGAACCCTGGGTCTGCCCCTGTGCCAACAAATGGTTTTGTTGCTGGGACAAGAATATTCTTGAGGGAATGTCAAGGTGTTTTCCATCAAAGATAGAGATTCAGAAGTGGATAAAAGGTCAAGAAAAGGACTTTGTTGAAGCCTAGAACAAGAACCCTAATCTTAGTACAGAGGATTGGTTAGGAAGATATATCTTTACTGATATACATGAGATTTTGTTTGGAGCAATTAATCAGGAGCTATATGAGTGGTTAGCTAGGTTAGGAGATACCCAGTTTGAGATCATATCTAGACCTCTTGTAGTTTGGATGTTGACGCTGATCAAGAAGGTCAAGAGAGTTGATAATGTCGTGTCAAGAGCAATAGATCATTGGTTCGATAACACCATTGGAGGGTACATCACCGAGTTTGATGTTGACATAGTAGAGTCATATAGCCAAGCTGAGAGATATTTCTTAAAGGGACCCAGAGGAAAATTTTTACATTTTCTAAAGATGAGGATCAAGATGATATTGCATGAGAAGAACATATTGAAGATATAGTAGTTGGTTAGATTGGAAAAGGCTAATGTTCAAGAATTCAGACAGCGACAACGACACAAAGGCTGGACATACGTGCAGTGGGAGAGAATTTAAAGAAGTTCATCTTGTGAACCTGTTTAAGAAGAACTATGGGGATGAGGGTTTCTACAGTGGAGAAGAGGCAGATATGATAGATGAAGAGCATTCAGAATCCGCTAGGGAAGAGGAAGGGAAAGCTGAAGAGCCTTGCCAGGAAGAGCCAGAAACTACAGGAACTGTGCAGATTGCTGAAGAAAGTACTATTATTCCTCCTATTGATTCAATAACATTGAGCAATCAGAGTAATACAAGCCACCAGAGTGTTCAGAGTACTGCCACTAGTAGTCCACCACATACTAAGTCAGGAACCCTAGGAAGATCTATGGCAGATGAGATGAGGCTCCCTATTTTTAGGGGAGATGGGTTTGAAGACCCTGATCAACACTGGTTCCTATGTGAAGCTGTATGGAATATTAAGAATGTCACCAACGAAGCTATTAAAATAAATCATTTTAGTACTACCCTAAGGGATCGTGCGCTAAGATGGTACATGAATATTATCCAAGGACTTGCACAACCTAAGCCACTGAATGAGATCAAGATTGAGTTGATTGCAGAGTTAAAGAAACCCAAATTAGAGTCACAATGTATTATAGAGATGAAAGAGATCAAGAAGAAGGTAGATGAAACTGTTTGTGAATTCGATCAGAGGTTCAAGACCTTAACAGTTCGGTTGACTTTTCAGATCCCAGATGAACAGAACAAAGAATGGTTCATTGTTTCCCTCTTACCACAGATCATATTTCCTCTAATGCAATAGAATATTGCTTCATAGGCTGATGTGCTGGAGATCGCCATGAAGTTAGAATCAACCCCTATAGGAGAATCCAGATCACGTATGAGTCAAATATTGAGTCATCTAACTAGTTTGTCTCTGCAGGTCGAAGATATGAAGAAAGACAAGGGAAAAGATAAAAGAGAAGAAATATGGTGTGTCAGATGAAAATTAGAAGGCCATGACAAGGAGCACTGTCCCCTATTCCATGAATACTTGGCCTCTAGAGCTCCGATCCCTTTGAAGCAAGTCACCCTACCCTGGTGCTAGGTATGCAGAAATAGACATCACCCAGGTGAGTTCTATTACATGAAAAAATATGTTCAGACACCCACAAATTTGTATTGCACATTCTGTAAGTCCATGGGGAATTATGATAGGGATTGTATGGCTTATGACCTCATGCATGGAAGTTCAAGAGACATATACAAAATTCAAGGCAAAGTACAACAAGAAGGAAACACTATGCAGTATAATTTCCCTGGGAGAGGAAACTTCAATCCTCGCAGTGGATTCAGAGGAAGAGGATGAGGAGGAGGTATGGGTCGAGGCCGAGGATAGATCATTTGTTACAACTACATGCAACCAGGACACCTAGCAAGGGATTGTTAGAACCCTTTCACTACTTGCAGCTACTACAGTTCATTTGAACACATCATAGAAGATTGTCCTGTGTTGCTAGCTAAGCTTCAGGAGAGACGAGGACCTCAGTAGAACCCGCAAGTGAAACTGATATACACTGAACCTCGCGGAGAGGACCCTAGAGTCATTTTTATCACTAGAGGAGGCGTTGTTACAAGAGAAGACAGAATGACCCAAGGAAAAACTATGGAAGAATCGAGAGTCAAGAAATCTACAAAGAATACACAAACCTTTGATGCAAAGAAAGAAAAAAAAATGTTTGAGGAGGAAAGGAAATAATTCAGGGTAGAACAAGGCTCTTCATTGAAGACATGACCAGAATTAAGAGAATGTGGAATGCCTCTAGAATTTGATCAGTCTGCTTCACTCGGAGATGGAACAGAGGTAAGTAAACTTGTCAGTTTCTTATATACGTTTATAGAACTGATTAAAGATGAGAAAGATATACAAGAACTGAAAAATTTGGTCAGACAGTATGAGATAGGAAGGATAGACCCTTTACTGAATAAATAAGTACATCAACTATCCAATAAGAGAAGGAAAAATAAGGAACTACACCTGAATGCTCAGATTGGAGAGTATGATATAGACTATGTGGTCCTCGACTTAGGGTTGGAGGTCAATGTCATGATGAAGAAAACCCTGGCATTGATGGGAAAACTTAAGTTGATCTATTCCTCTATCAGGCTTAGGATGGCTAATCAACAAGCTTTAAGCCCCTTTGGAAGACTGGAACATGTCCCTGTGGACATCGATGAAGTAAGGACATTTGCAGATTTTGAGGTAATTGAGATAGTTGATGATAGTTGTCCTTACCCTACGTTGTTAGGAATTTATTGGGCTTTCAATAATTCCACTATGGTTGATTTAAAGAAAATACGAATGAATTTTAAAGGATATGGCCTTAGGGTCATTGCGCCATTAGATCCAGATGAAGGTCAACGATACATAGATCCAATCAGAGAAGAAGACCATGCATATGAACTGGAAAACATATACAAACTAACAACCAAACAACAAGATTACATTAATCCTACGGCCGATGGAAACCTAAGTTGGCGAAGTGACAATGCATGTTAATTAGATTCAAAAGAAGCACTGGAGAATTGGAAGAACAAAATGTATGAAGTATCTACAAGGAGATGTGCTATATTAACCAGAGATGTTCGCTGGATTGACACAACATTAAGTAACCTACCCACCTTTGATGGTTTCAATCCTTTAGAAGCCTTCTTTTCGAACTTTAAAGAAAGTGTACCAATGCAACAAAGATTGTTGGAAATGGATGAGGCCTTGAAAGAAACACCAGGAAGATGGTGGGGGACACACAAAAACAACATTATAGACTGGGTACAATGTCGTACTTTGATGACAATGTGGTTCTCAGCACAAGTAGAAGGCTGTGAAGTTCTATATACAAGTCAAATCTTCCCAAAGGACCATGTGTGAAGTTGCGAGGAAGCCTGAAGAAACATTCCTAAAGAGCAGTGGGTGGAAAAATTCATTAACACATTGGACACAACACCTATCAACTGGTACCTTCAAGCAGAGTTGTGCCTCATCACTGTAGATTGGGAAGGTATGACTCAGAATTTTTTAACTACCTTCTTATTTGAAAGTCAATATCCTTCAGTATATCAAGTGTTACAGATTGTAAGATAGAAATTATTTGAGGAGGCCTCTAGCCTGCCTTTAGAACAAGAAGAGGACGAATGGACTGCACCCCTCCAGAAACTGCAAGGCTGTTACAACATCAATGATGATGAAGACGGTGATTTGAGGAAGGTGAACATCGTAGAAACAGAGGGATGGAGAGATGTGGAAGGACTAGGAGTTGAGCTACCATTTATTGGACAACCAATCAAGATTAAAAATGTCAATATTGGAATCGAGAAAACATTGAAGCTTGCAAATGTTGAAGATTATTGGGATGTTTCTACTATTGAAAAGATCACAGAGTTACTACATGAATATCATGACTTTTTTCTGACCAATTTCATTAATATGAAGGGCATTACAGGGCCTATGGGAGAGATGAGGATCCCTTTGAAACCAGATGCAAGACTAGTCAAACAGAGACCCTGCATATTGAACCCTAAATATAAGGAGAAAGTGAAGATTGAGCTTGACAGAATACTGGAAGCAAGGATTATAGAACCTGTCAAAGAATCAGAGTGGATTAGCCCTATGGTGGTACAGGAAAAGAAGATAGGAGAGATCAGAATCCATGTAGATATTAGAAAGATGAACGATGCCTGTCTGCATGACGCCTTCCCTACACCATTCACTGATGAAGTGTTAGATAATGTGGGAGGACAGGAGGTATATTCTTTTACAGATGGATTTTCAGGATACCATCAGATCTGGATTGCCAAGGAAGATCACCATAAGACCACATTTGCAATAGAATGGGGATCCTACCAGTATACAGTGATGCCGTTTGGATTGAAGAATGCCCCAGCCATATTTTCCAGGGTGGTGGTCGAAGCATTCAAGGAGTTTCTGCATAAATTTCTAGAAGCATATTTTGATGATTGGACTGTTTTTAGTTTATTAAAAAATCATATTGAATATCTCAGGCTAATGTTGGACAAATGCAGGCAGTGTCAGATTGCCTTGAATCTGAAGAAGTGCATCTTCTTCTCACCATTTGGAGTGTTGTTATGTCATATTGTATACAAGAAGGAATTTCTGGTAGACCCATCTAAAATTGCCATTATAGTTGATCTTCCACCTCCTACTTCAATCAAACAGTTGCGCACTATGCTGGGACATACTGGATATTACAGGAATTTCATTAAAGGATATGCCCAGATTACAAGACCTATGGAGAATCTTTTGAAGAAAGACTGTCAATTTCACTAGACAAAAGAATGCCAACAAAGATTCGACACGCTGAAACAAAAGATGGTTACTACGCCTATCCTAGTTTTTCCAGATTGGAGAAAGGAATTTCACATGCATGTCGATGCATATTCCATTGCATTGGGAGTTGTGTTAGCACAATCGGGAACAAGAGACATTGACCACTCATTATCCTTTGGAAACAGGAAACTATCCACAATTGAGATTAATTACACTACTACTGAGAGAGAAGGGTTAGCCATGGTGTATGCGCTGCAGAAGTTCCGCCACTACTTGTTGGGAGGACACTTTAAAATTTTTACTGATCACTCCACGTTGAAATACCTAGTCAACAAGCCAGTCTTGGGGGGGAGAATATGCATATGGCTTCTACAATTTCAGGAATATGATTTTGAAATTGTGGTTAAGCCAGGAAGAATGAACAAAGGTCCTGACCACTTATCGAGGTTGGAACACGGAGAAGAGCTGACCAGTTTGGAGGATACACTGTTGGATGCACAACTGCTATCCATTCGAAATATTGATGACCACTTCATAGAGATAGTCCATTTCCTATCAATAGGAATGGCACCTAGCAAGTATAAAATTCCCCATAAGAAACAACTAGTAGTGCGCGCTACAAACTTTTCACTTATAGCTGGACAACTATACAAAATGGGACCTGATGAGATATTGAGGAGATGTGTTATGGATGCAGAGCGACCGTTGATCCTCATAGAAGCTCATGAAAGAATCGCAGGAGGACACTATGCAGGGAAAGAAACTGTGCAGAAGGTTCTTAGAGATGGCCTTTTGTGGCCTACCTTACACAAATATGCCAAGGAATATTACAGAGCCTGTGATGTATGACAAAGAGTTGGGAAACCGTCCATAAGAGATGAAATGTTGTTAGCACCACAACCGACCTTACAGGCATTTAAGAAATGGGCCATTGACTTCGTAGGACCTATAAACCCACCAGGAAAATACACAGGATAAAGGTACATAATTACTACAATATAATATTTGACCAGATGGGTCGAAGCAAGAGCAGTTAAGGATTGTAGTGCAACTACAGTTGCACACTTCATATTTGATGACATCATAACTAGGATTGGATGCCCAAAGGTCCTTATGAGTGATCAAGGCACACATTTCATAAATAAAACAGTTGAAGCCCTAACTGAGGAATTTGCAGTCCATCATCAGAAGAGCATGCCTTACCATCCATAATCAAATGGGACAGTTGAAACATTCAAAAAAATCTTGGAGACAACGCTAAAAAAGGTCTACAGTGTCAATAGAGATGACTGGGATTTAAGAGTACTAGAAGTACTTTGGGCCTATAGAACCACTTGCAAAAAACTAACAATGCAGACCCCTTTCAAGTTGGTTTATGGTCTCGAAGCTGTTGTCCCAATGGAATATTTGGTACCAAGCCTAAGAATCACTACCTTTATAGATATGGATGACACTGGCACTGTTCGAGAAAGGATTTCACAGTTGGTCTAACTAGAGGAAGACAGAGTTATTGCAAGATTCCATCAGCAGGTACAAAAGGAAAGAGAGAAGGCCTACCACGACAAACACATCAAGAAGAAGGAATTTAAGAAAGGTGATCTAGTACTGGTATATGACAGTAAGTTCATAAAACATCCTGGGAAGTTTAGAATGCATTGGCTTGGGCCATATGAGGTCTCCTATGTTACAGAAGGAGGATCTGCGCAGTTGAAGACTTTGAATGGAGAATGGAAGGAAGGATTAGTGAATGTGAGGCGATTGAAATTGTATTGTGACAACTAGCTGCCTCGTAGCTCTAAGTAAAAGCATAAGGAAAAGGGTCTAGGTACCAGGTGTAGTTGAAACTGGGTACCAGACACAGAAAAGACAGTTTTCACAAGGAAGGAGAGGAGGCATAGAGTAGAAAGCAAAGGCTGCACTGTGCAGTTTAAAGTCGAAGTAAAATAGAAGGATTAGATTTGAAGTGCCTCGGGACGAGTCACAGGTGAGTGTTGGGGGCCTATTGTCCCTTGGTTATGGAAGTAAGAGAATATTAAGGCAGAAAAGACAAAATGCAAACTGCGCGGAAGACACAATGACTGTTACTGGGTTGATGTGAGAAAAAGAGCAGAAAATATGGAGCAAAGTAAAACGAAGCAATTCGTTGGATGAGGAGATCGAGGATGATAGATCAACAAGGAAGATGGATCATGGAAAACTCAACAGGTAAAAAAATCCATCGTTGGATGCTTTGGAGCACCGCGCAAGAAGGAAGGAAAGACATGCTAGTGAAGCCTTGAAAATGCGGGTAAAGTTGACCTAGGGTTTTGGACACCTAGGGTTTTGTTATCTAAGGTTTTGACACCTAGGTTTCGGCCTAAGGCTGTCAATGAGATATTGTAATGTATAAATAAAGGTCTAAAGGACTTGGGATGGGTTGTTGGTATTGTTTTTTCTAGTTTTGTTGTTGGCATGAGCGATTATTGTGTGTGAGAGAGAAGTTCTAAGTGTAAGAGCCTTATGGTATTGTAACATCTTTAGCTGGGTATGTAGATCAAGTCCTACATTTGGGTGCACAGGAAGGGGGAGAGACAGAGAGGAGAAGAAGGAAGATCTGCTAGCTAAGAACACAGACAAGAACTGTATGCTTGATCTTACTATATTTTAAAGCATAGTTCTATGGATGTATCCCTAGAGAGAGGGTGAACCACGTATACCTTGTGTTGTGTGTGATTGATGCTATGTTCTTTTCCCTTTTATATACTGTTATTTCATTACTGTGTTAGATCTGATAGATAGTTGTGCGGAGTGGAGCTAAGCTGGTAAGTGATATATAAATGTTGTGTTGTTTTGGTAGTTGATCCACTTGATATTCCCCTTGGTTGTAGACATCTATGTCCTGCAATCCCCTCATATATGCTTCGGGTGAGACTACATCTGCCTCGTAGGTGTTGCCAAAAGGGCCAGTAGCTAGGGCTTGTTGGTGCGCTCTTGGAGTTGAACCCTAGGTCTGCTCCTGTGCCAACATATATGCAGGATCTAAGTGGAATTAATCTAATCTAATGATAAAGCTACAACTGAAATTGAATCATTAATCTAATGCAAGAAGTTGAAACACATGATTTGGAATTGAATTTCTACAACACACGACTGAAATGAAATTTTGGAAATGAAATTAATCTAGGAATGGAAAATTGCGTCAAAGGATAAACAACATGTGAAGAGAAACAAGATGACACGTGTGAGCTCACACTAAAAGTAAAGAAATCTCAAATTACATTACAAGAATCAAATGAAAAATCATGAAACAATAACGAAAGCATGAATGAAACTAAGAATCCCTTTCTCCAATATTACAAAACCCAAACTCTACATACTAAGATTCATTTCAGACTTCTACTCAAATCCTAATGACTACTCTTAATGACTACTCTCTCATGAATAGAGAGCACTCTCTTTTATACATGAGGGATTTGAAAAGAAGATAAGCATCTCATAATTACAGATCCACTTTTCTCTCAACCAATTTCCCATTATTAGAAAATATAATCCCTTCAAATCCTCACACATATCTCTCATATATCTTGGATAAGATATGTTATCCATTCCCCATGATATTCTCCTTGAAATAGGCTTGGATTATCTCCTCAAATCTTGAAATGGTGGAGGAAGTATTCAAGAAGTATTTTTGAATTAATCCTTCACATATTCCTACACATTACAAAGATCACACATTTTTGAGATATATATGAAAACATGTTGGTTTTCTAATATTTAATCACAAATTCATTTTTAATACTAAAATGAATAAAGTGGAAAATAATAAGGTGAAACCCAAATATATTTATGAAAATGATATCATGAAAGGTTAATGGGGCGATGAAATGTGAAGAATGATGAAGGGAAAGATGGACGAAAATACGACTTTTCTGAATCCCAACATACCCCCCAATTGAACTAGTTGCATGTCCGCATGCAACTATGCACGAATCTTCTCAAGAAATTTTTGGCATCTGAATTTCGGCTTTGAGTGATGATAATGAATGTTTCCAGTATGGTATTTACATGAGTAACAACTGACATTTTCTTATGGTTGGTTCTTGTGTAACAACCATGAATATAAAGAATGTTGGTTCTTGTGTTAACAACATTCATTTCGATATTTTTTCTCTTGTTGTTATGATAATAATTTACCCATATACTTTACTGGAAAAGATAAGCTATCAATGTGCATAAGGAAACATCATTGAGTACAAGAAATCCCTTTTTCATATTTGTGAATCATGCTAGTATGTATATCAATGTTTATGAAAAAAAGTGCAACAGAGTATCGTTGGGAAAAAAATGTTGGTAAATGGTAAATGAGACAAAAAATGGAATAATGGTAGTGGAAAAATGGAGTGATGATAGTGAATAAAGTCCCCTACCCCCCAAATGATTTGGTTTCATGTCCGCATGCAACTTGGCATGGGTCATAGAAGTGAAAAGGAAAGGAAGCACGGTGAGGGAATTTTCCAAATTATTCATTGCTAGAAGTTGAGGAATTACATGATTAAAGTTTAGAAATAACATAACTCCACTTACCCAAAATGTTGATGAACTATGCAATAGGAATATGGCTGATGTGGCTGCTAGAGTGATGTAGGAGCATCACTCCATCTCAGCATGCGCCATCTAATTAACACGTGTGGTGCAAATTCAAGGAAGGAGAGGTGCCACCCTCTCATTTTTGCCTCGATAATCCAAGATGTGATCCAGAAATTAATTGGAGATAATATGGAAGAGACAAATCATTCTTTCGCACAAGATGGAGATAGGGTCACCATTAATAGTCTGACGAAAAAATGGATCTGCATCCGATTTGGAGCAGAATTGTCATCATTGTAATTTGGCCTTTCGATAGGCATTAGGGATGGTGATTTGACACCATTAGTCATCTTGAGAGGGAATCTCATTTGAGCCCCTCTTGTATAAATCTTTGTATTATAAGCAAAGTAGAGGTTAGTTAGGCAGGTTGGATAGGAGGAGGTTTATGAGAACCAAGACTCAGTTGCATCTCGGACTCCACCATTGTAATTTGGCATTCCAGAATTAATAGAAAATGATAGTTTTTCCTGTTTTACATTTTTGTTAAATGGATGTTGTGTTATGAATGTCTTTTACAGGTTTGTGAATTGTAGATGAATGTTAGAAATCGTCTGCAGGGATAGAGATACAATTTTTTGTCCGCGAGTGTGTTGAGTTAAGTCTGTTTCTCTAGGCTAAGTGCAAGGAGTGCGCGACAGAGAGAGGAGAATCTGTAAACTGACGCAAGGGTGCGTATCTAAACTTAGTGGAGCCAGAAGAGAAATTTCCAGGAGGGAACACCAGATTTATTCACTGACTTAGGGATAAAATTCAAGTTGGTTAAGTCCATTGAAAAGAAAGACCGTGTGGAGAGAAACATAGTCTAGAGTTACTGAACACTCTGGAATACTCTGCCAGAAAGGCATCAAGATTGCATGAGCATACCTAGGAACAACATGGTTGAAGGTTTTGGAGAATCCCAGAATTGCTGAACATTCTGGTGAAGGAAGGATTTGCAAGAAGTGCAACGACAAAGGAAAGGAGATGCCTTAAACTTTTCTATAAGGCCGAGGGAGAAGCCATCGAAAAATGGAGCCAAGTGCAAGGAGTGCGCCTAATATTTTGTGAGTTCACCTTATAAGCTCAGGAGGAAGGGAGAGAAATTACCAGAAGGGCATGAGAAGCTCGCATAGGAACTTGGAACCTTGGAGGTTTTCAAGCCGAGAAAAGTCCCAGGAGAGTTGCATAGGTTTCTGCAAGGAGTGCAGAAAGACTTCGAGAATAGCCTAAGTCTCAAAAGGGGATTTGCGCTAAGTGTGCAAAGGATTCGAGGAGTTGAACAAGTCCCGAAGACAAAGAAATCACCCATCTTCGAAGAAAGGATAGGTGGAAGAATATTGATAGGTTTGGGAGAAGGAACTTCAGAAGGTTTGCTGGGAAGTGAAAAAGGGCTTGTGTCAAGTTGAAAATAGTTCCATCAGGAGCCCGACAAACCATTCGGTTCGATGAATTGAACGATCCTAGACCGAGAGGTCGTGCAACCTCATTAAGGAGGGGTGGGGTCTACGCCAGAGTGGTATCAGAGCACATTTCGCCTGAAGACAATAGGTGAAGGGGGAGACATAGGAGATAGTATGATACCAGAGTGGTATCAGAGCATAGTTTCGTCTGTAGATTTCAGACGAAGGAGAAGCTGAGGATTCTCTCAGTTGCATATTGAGCAACAAACTTGCCAGGAGGGAAGGTAGAAGGTGAATATGGCCACTGACGGTCATAAGCATGGGCGAGGAGAGGTCCACTCGCAGAAGAGCAAGGAAGAGATGGACAAGGAGCTCAGTGGAATCCGAGCATAGATGAAGAGGCTTACATTTAATATGCAATAGGAATCAAAGGTACATTGTGTTAGAAAAATAAGACCGCAGAGCAATAAAATAAAACAAATGCGGAAACAAAACACAAAAGATACATAATACAATAGAGACACAGATTTACGTGGTTCACCCAGTGTGGGCTACATTCACCAGAGAAATTGCCAGGTCCTTCCTTTATTATTATCCATCAAATGAAGGGATATAACCTACAACAAAACTCATTGTAACTTCCTCTTCTTTCTCTCACAATATCATCTCTTAGAATACAATACTCGCCATAAAGCATAGCTACAATACATTTCCCTCATAACAGTGGGTTTCCTTCTAGGGAAAAAAACACTAACATAATTTCTACACTAACATAATTTCTACCGTTAGATCTGCGACCTTATAATGAACGGTCCAGATTTACAATGAAATTACAATATACATTTACAAGGCAATTTTTCCTTCGGGGGCTTTGCCCCCAAACCCCCTAGCCAGGGGGATATCCCCTCTAGACCCTGCAGAGGGGGTACCCCCCCTCTGCACTCCCTCGCATGGAAGAGTGTACATACTTCTAGGGTGTAAAGTTTGCATGGGGTATAAGCATGGCTGAAAGAAAGGACCTCTGAATCAAGAAGATAATCAAGCTCTACAACCAACACACTGTAGGTACGAATGGCCTTTGAAGAGGATAGCCAGATGGTCTGTTCAAAAGTTGTTGGCCAGAAGGAAACAACATGTGTTAAAGAGGTGGATGAGATATTCTGAAAACCTTAGTCATAAGGGAAAGAGATCTGGCAAGGGTCTTGCAGATTGTCAAGTGGGCAATGAGAAGGGATCAATGGATCTTGTAAACTTCCAGGTGGGTAGAGGAGACATCCCAGATTGCCAGGTGGGAAAGGGAGAAGATATGAGATCAACTGAGATTTCATTGGCAGAAGAAAAACTTCACTCAGATGGATATTCACATAGAACTGTGAGTCACATGAATGAAGATGATGAAAAGTTATAAACTTTCATCACAGTGAAGGAGGAGGATCAAAGAGACGTTTTGATCATTGGAGGAGTTGAAATATTCCTACCAAGCGGCCAAGGAGAGGCTAGAACAGATGTTTCATATGTGATAGGTAGATAGCAAGCAGATATTTTCAAGGAGGAGAAGGAACATATATTGATGTTTGTCCTGATAGAAGGAGAAGAGCATTTAGCAGAATCACTCAATGTTTTCAGCTAGGAAGCTGAACAGGAGATGATTGCAGCATTGGGGTCTACAACAGGAGAGGGAGAAGAAATCATAGACTTTGTTGATCTATGTGAAGAATTAGAAGATCTTGAGGGGAGATTGGTATTGCAAAGAATTCACATCCAACAGGCTAAGTTGGAAGCAGATGAAGGACCACACTAGCATGAGGAGCAACTGGAGGAAGCTGGAATGGGAACAACAGAAGGAATGATAGGAGAAAATATGTTAGGAGAGGTGGTAGTTGAGCAAAAGTTCAGTGACGAGGAGCTTGCAGGAGTGAAGACTACAACAGAGTGGAAAAATAAGGCCACAAAGGAAGAAGATGTCTTGGGAAATCAGTGTGATTCACCCATCGATAAGGAGTGAGTGCAGCGAGCTAGACTGCAACAGAAGAACCAATTGATAGAGAAGCTGGAAAAAGGTGATCAAGGAGATAAGAAAGATGATGTTTGAGTCGACAAAGGAATTGGTCAGTAAGAGGAAGCTGGACAACAAAAAACCTGAACAAGAAGCGGGGATGATGCAGGAGCAGCAGTGGCGAAGAAAAGGAGTCGAGAGACATCTCTAGGAGAAAGTTTGGGATCTAGGTGGATTTCAGCCACATTGGAAAGCTCATGAGAAGGAGCTCATGATTTTTGTCACTGTGGAGTATGATGTAGGAGCATCGATCCATATCAGCACGTGCCAGCTAATTAACATGCTTGGTGCACATTCAAGGAAGAAGAGGCGCCACCCTCTCATTTTTTCCTCAAGAATCCAAGATGTGATCCAGGAATTAATTGGAGACAATATGAAAGAGCCAAATCATTCTTTCATACAAGCTGGAGATAAGGTTGTCATTAATAGGATGATGAAAAAATGGATCTGCATACGATTTGGAGCAGAATTTCCATCATTGTAATTTGGCCTTTCGATAGGCATTAGGAATGGTGATTTGAAACCATTAGTTAGCTTGCGAGGGAAGCTCATTTGAGCCCCTCTTGTATAAATATTTGTATTGTAAGAAATGTAGTGGTTAGTTAGGTAGGTTGGATAGGAGGAGGTTGATGAGAGCCGAGACTTAGTTGTAGCTCGGACTCCACCATTGTAATTTGGCATTCCACCATTAATAGAAAATGACAGTTGTTCCTATTTTACATTTTTGTTCAATGAATGTTGTGTTATGAATGTATTTTACAGGTTTGTGAATTATAGATGAATGTTAGAAATCGTCTGCAGGGATAGAGATACAATTTTCTATCCGCAAGTGTGTTGAGTTAAGTCTAGTTCTCTAGGCTAAGTGCAAGGAGTGCGCGACAGAGAGAGGAGACTATGTAAGCCGACACAAGGGTGCGTGTCTGAAATCAATGAAGTCAAAAGAGAAACTGCCATGAGAGAACACTAGATTTATTCACTGACTCAGGGAGAAATTTCAAGGCAGTTAAGTCACTTGAAAAGAAAGACTGTGTGGAGAGAAGCATAGTCCAGAGTTATTGAACACTCTGGAATACTCTGTTGGGAGGGCATCGAGCTTGCATGAGCATACCTAGAAAAACACGGTTGAAGGTGTTGGATAATCCCATAATTGTTGAACATTCTGGTGAAGGAAGGATTTGCAAGAAGTGCAATGACAAAGGAAAGGAGATGTCTTAAACCTTTACATAAGGTTGAGGGAGAAGCCATCAAAAAACTGATCCAAGTGCAAGGAGTGCACCTAAGGTGTTGTGAGTTTACCTTATAAGATTAGGAGGAAGGGAGAGAAACTTCCAGGAGGGCATGAGAAGCTCGCAGAGGAACTTGGAACCTTGGAGGTTTTCAAACCAAGCAAAGTCGTAGGAGAGTTGCGCAAATTTCTGCAAGAATTGTAGAAAGCCTTCAAGAACAACCTAACTCTCGAAAGGGGATTTGTGATAAGTGTGAAAAGGAGTCGAGGGCTTGCAGAAGTCCTGAAGATAGAGAAATCAACCATCGTCGAAGAAAGGACAGGTGACAGAAGATCGAGAGGTTTGGGAGTAGGAACTTTGGAAGGTTTTCCAGGAGCAAGCAAAGGATCTTTGCGAAGTCGCAAAGAGCGATTTAAAATCCTGACCGTTGAATCTGGAAGGGCACGTGGAAAGGGATTAGCACATCGCTGATTCAAAATCGAAAGAAGTAGAGTTTAGAGGAGACGGGACTCACTAAGTGCAAACTCATGATTTGATCACACCCATTGATCGTGGGAGGAACATGGACTGTAGATCTAGTCCCGAAGAGTTCGTCGATTCGTAAATCAAGGAAAGGAGAAAGCAGCTTGCGAAAGTCCCGATGTGTGGGGTCGCAAAGGGAATTGGCCAACGAATACATTTCGTGGTCACACAGAAGAGGGAATCCTAACACAAAGAGCTAGCAACATTGGCATCGAAGTTGAAAAGCGCTAAGGAGAGCATCCGCATGTGCCAGATCGCGGGTGCCGAGGAAGTGAAAAAGGGCATGTGTCAAGTTGAAAATGGTTCCATCAAGAGCTCGATGAACCATTCGGTTAGACAACTTGAACGATCCTAGACCGAGAGGTCATGCAACCCTGTTAAGGAGGGGTGGGGTTTGCTCCATGGAACATGGAATATGTTACTGTTGTAGGACCATGAAAATGTAACTGCGAATGTTGTAGCTGCAACTGCTATAACTGCTAGATTAGAGAATGTGAAGTAGAGGAATCTAAATAGCTGCTGATGAATCATGGAAGAGAGGAAGTATGAAGGTGGAACTGTGGTAATCTCATATAGTTGAAAAATAATGTTGTAACTGTTGATGGAGTCATGAAAAAGTGTATAGTCTTCACCTGCTACAACCCTGATGGTACAATTCTAGTCATGCGAATGAATGCATCGATGTCGAGCATGAAAAGAAGTCATTGGATTACCAACCATTGATGAATGTCGTTAACCAATGTGAGGCAAACTCACCATTGATGTCAATGAATACCAAGGTACCTGAGTACATCTTGCGAAGTGAAAATGAATGAGCTGATGTCGAGCCACTTGCAAGATCTAACGATCAAGGTACATTGATGTATTCCCATGATTGTCAGCGAGAGAACTTGCCATTAAGGCATGTAAGCCTCTAGGTACTCAAAATGGACTCTAGTATATATCCCAGATAAGGTACTGAGGTCGATGGGGAAAGACTTGTTGAAAGGTGGGCCTTAAGGAATCCCACATCAGTCAACATGAGTTTTTACAAAAATATTGGTAGGACTATAGGAAAGTTCTCAGTAGCAACAATGTTTATGGCAAGGCAATGTAGTCATGAAAAGGAAGCTTGATAGTTTTATTGACAAGGCAAAATGAACTGAAAAATATAAAGAGATGTATGCGACTCAGAAATATAGGCGTGTGTGAAGTCATGAAGGATAATTCAATGGAAGATGGGCTTCAACAAAGGGATGACCAACCTACTTTGAAGGAGAAATGTGAGGAAATAATTCATGACTCAAAATGGTTTTTATGATATGGGTTTGGTGTAACAACAAACATCATGATGTATATGATGAGTAACAACTCCAAGCAATCAACAAAGCATGTTTTTTTTTTTTCAAAATTTTTGTGATTCTTGAAAATCACTTCAGCAACAAAATGTGATCATCTCTGAACATTAAAAATGTGAGTACTAATCCTACAAGCAAACTTGTGAGAATTTCAAAAAGAAAAAAGAAAAAACATATCATACAGAAAGAAGTACCAATGCGACAAATGAAAGAAATAAAATGTGTTTTTGTACCTGTTGTCATGGCGCACTTGTTTCATCGTTGATCGTGATGTAAAGTGACTCAAGAAACCAGGTTAGCGTAAAAAACATTACTTCGATATAGTTTTCAAGAATTAATGAAATGTCCATTTGAAATTTTATATTTTTATTGTTTTTTTGAGTTTTTTATTTTTTATTTTTTATAAGTGTGATTATTCCCAAATAAACTAGAAAAATTTAAAAATTAAGTAAACTAGAAAGATTTTGTTTTAAAGTTTTATTTATTTATTATTTATTATTTTTAAATTGTTATATTTATTATTTATTGTTATTTTTAATTTGTAGTGGATGGTGCTAAGGTGGAAGATGTGCATTGACGTGGGTTATGGATTTGCCCAAAAATGGGTTAATCCTGAAAATGGAGGGTGCAAGATTTGAACTCACAACATTATAGGAACAACTCCAATGCCACACACGTTTATTGTGACATGCAATGGGAACTTTATTTTTTAAGTTTTAATTTGACGGATTATGGAAGAAGAAGGTGGAAGAAACAGTGGTGCGGATCCCACGACCTCCGCCCAACAAATCATATCTCTTAGCCATCGTATGAGAACATATTATTGTGATATGAATATCATTCAAAATGTTTTTATTATTGTTTTTGTTGTAGGGTGCTACAGGCGTGTAACAACAAACTTTAGAGACGATTTTATCACAAACTCTAAATTGGATTTAGCTAGAATTTTGTGGGCAGGTTCCTATGGTCCCAATACTTTTGCACACCAAATATCAGAGCCATCTGATGCACGGATCTCGATATATAAGAGAAATGGATGGAAGTGATGATGCTAATTTTCTCGAAAACCGTGTATTGGTTTGGGCTTAATTTTACAGGGTTTGTTCATCCAAATATTATACACTTCTTGTCCAAAAATCACGAGAACCTGGTTCTCCGTTTGTGAGATATCTTTAATTTAATTTCTGCATTTTTGTATTTTTTTTTTTTGTATATATATTATTTTTAATAAAACTAGAAATTTTATTAGCATTTGGGACAAATCAAATTGCATAGAATTCTTTAGCAAATGGAGACAAATTTATTTTGAAAATTGAAGACAAAAATTGATTTAAACATTTTGTTCAAATCTTTAACAATACCAAAACATTCCTCAAAACATCTCATAGCATTTCCTTTGATCTCTACTTTTTGATCTTCCAGATCGCAACAAGGCGCAGGAAGAGAGCATACTTATTTGAAACAAAAACAAGAACTGGAAAACAAAAGCATGGTTTTATTTTTTTACCCTACCTAATCTACGCTAAAAAATTAGAGATTAGTTACGTGTAGTCAAATAGCCAATGTAGCCAAGCACACAATAGTAATAAGAATATGTTATCTTTCAATTTCAGAAATGAGAATCGAAAATAGATGTAAACGTGCGAAATTAACTGTTGAAACTGTAAATTAACAAAATAAAAAGAAAAAATAAATGGGTCTAACCTCGTACTCGCTTGAAACCATCGTTCGATAAGGCTTTTGTAGGTGTGATTTGTCTTGCTCAGATCATGCTGCAACTCCGAATTGTCCTCGACCTCATGCTCACCCAATTGTTCTTCATTAAATGTGCAGGATCCCTCGAATGTTAATGCCTCGTTCATTGATGGAGGAGTAATTAAGCCTTCGGCTGCTGTCAAGATATCCTCTTTGTGAGAAGAGGATATCTCAACCTTTGCAAGGATGTAAGTGAACTATTACAAGATTAAATTCATTTTTAAACCATCTTGTTAAAGAGATTCTTACAACACCCAAAACTGAAATCCAAATGAAAAAAATTAAATAAAAGCACTCTTGCTAAAACATAAAACAATTACTCTTCACAGCTGCAGAAATCAAACTCTCTTGGTAGTTGGAAGGGGGAACACGAGGAGTATCCACTCGAGTAGATTTTATGATCCCTTACCAACACATGTAGATCACACTTGCAGAAATTAAGCACTCTTACATAAATTGAAATTCACACTTGCAGGAATTGAAACACTCTTTGCAGAAATTGAAATTCACACTTACATAGTTGGAAGAGAGAACATGAGGAGTCTCCACTCAAGTAGATTTTATGACCCCTTACCAACACATCTAGATCACACTTGAATGAATTGAAATGAAAAAGAAACCGATACCTCAATCCATCGTGCTTCCCCAACAACAACACCAAAATGTTTGTCTCTAAAGATGTCCTAAAAACAACCTCTATGCATCAACCAAAGGTAGGCGTTGGCACAAGCATTTTACTTGTTGCCTATGTAGGCTATTACCTTTCGTTTTCAATACCTCATCCTCCAGAGATGCAACACCTACAAAGGGGACAACAATTGTAACAAAGGGAACGATATTTGTTTCGTTCAAATGAACGACACTACCTGTAAAGGGAACAACAATCGTAACAAGGTAACAACAGTCGTTACGTTGGACCGAACTAATGTTGTATTAATTGCATTGTAGTACTTTCCCAACTATATAATTTGTCAATCTGAGGTTCGTAGACTTACGAAGAACACAAAAAGTATATGAAGGATCAAAGTGGAATTAATCCAATCTAATGATAAAGCTACAACTGAAATTGAATCATTAATCTAATGCAAAAATCTGAAACACGCGACTTGGAAATTAATTGCTACAACACACAAATGAAATGAAATTGAAGAAATGAAATTAATCTAGGAATGAAAAATTGCGTCAAAGGATAAACAACATGTGAAGAGAAACTAGACGACACATGTGAGCTCACACTAAGAGTAAAGCAATCTCAAATTACATTACAAGAATCAAATGACAAATCATGAAACAATAATGAAAGAATGAATCAAACTAAGAATCCCTTTCTCCAATATTGCAAAATCCAAACTCTACATACTAAGATTCATTTCATACTTCTACTCTAATCCTAATGACTACTCTCTCATGAAGAGAGAGCACTCTCTTTTCTACGTGAGGGATTTGAAAAGAAGATAAGCATATCATAATTACAAATACACTTTTCTCTCAACCAATTTCCCTTTATTACAAAATATAATCCCTTCAAATCCTCACACGTATCTCTCATATATCTTGGATAAGATATGTTATCCATTCCCCATAATCTTCTCCTTGAAATAGGCTTGAATTATCTCCTCAAATCTTGAAATGGTGGAGGAAGTATTCGAGAAGTATTTTTGAATTAATCCTTCACATATTCCTACACATTACAAAGCTCACACATTTTTAGGATATACATGAAAACATGTCGATTTTCTAATATTTAATCACAAATTCCTTTTTAATACTAAAATGAATAAAGTGGAAAATAATAAGGTGAAACCCAAATATATTTATGAAAATGATATCATGAAAGGTTAATGGGGCTATGAAATGTGAAGAATGATGAAGGGAAAGATGAATGAAAATACGAATTTTCTAAGTCCCAACAATATGGTGCATAGATGGATTGATGCATTAATGTATTGATCGTTGGATCATGTGGTCATGCATGGAATCAATGACAAAGGGACAATGTCATAGTGATGTGTTTCCATGGGTTATTCCAGTTGGTTTGATGTAAATATGACTCATTATTTTATTTTCAAGGTTGATAGGAAGTACAAATGGATGAAGTCCAAAGCGGTCCCCTTATGGTGAAATCCCTCATGGGAAGACACTATTGGTTGAGTTATCCTAGAAGTATGGTTAGAGAACCCAATATTAATTACAGAATAATGAGATAAATATTAGTGAATTTGTCAGTGAAACTATCCTAGATGGATAGTGCTTTTCATGCCATTTCTTGTGGTATGTGGAACGTCACATAACTCACCACGGTTAGAGAGTTATGGCCTTCTAAAGTTGGAGGACCCTCATGTGTTGTCTAGAAGCCCCTAGAAGGTCAAAGAATTCAAATTATTCTATGAAGCTTCTAAAACAATTTGATTAGTCAAAGTGGACAAAGTGGTTTAAGTGGATAAGTGGCTATGTGGAAAAAGTGGGTTAAGTGGACAAGTGGCTATGTGGACAAAGTGAGTTAAGTGGACAAGTGGTTATGTGGACAAAGTGGGTTAAGTGGACAAAGGTGGCTATGTGGACAAAGTGGATATGTGCAAAAAGTGGCTAATTAGATTCTTCTAAAGGAAGCTACTTGGAGAGTATAAATAAGAGAGAAAGGGTCTCTTGTTTAGTGCATCTTTCTTGAGTATATTGAAGATGTATTCTGGGTGAAAGATTCATTGCAGGTACTCATGGACGCATCAAAGTTTTCGTAAGTCTGAGATATTGAAGATGAAATTTTTGAAAGTTGAGAAACCCTAGTTTTTGAAGGAGTACACGGGCTGCGGTGAGCTAGAGCGCATACATATGTGGGTTGTAGTTAGGCAGGATGCATACACACGCATGCTAAAGGAGATCCGAGTGCATACAGTTGGAGAGAGTCATGGATACTTGAGTGAGAGTTGGTGCTAGGTTCCTGAAGTCTGAAGAAAATTCCAGATCGACATTCTATGGGATCAAATCTGTCATAGAAGATTTTGGTATGGTTACATAGCTGTCTTAATGGATACTTTTTCTTATTGTATGGTGAATACTTAAGGCATTCTTGGTATGGCTATTGTGATATGGTTTATGTTTGTTTATTGACTGAGTGAGCAAAACTCTTATGTTTCAATACTGATATGGTTTCCATAGTATACTGGTTACTTATACATAATTAAGTAACATTCATATTGTATGGTTGAGGAGCATGAGTAAGTTGTTGGACAACATATATGTGTTGTGATTGGTTATGGTACAGATTGGACAGTGGAAAGAAGTAGTGGATGTGATAGAAGCTGTATAAGATCCAAGTTTTCATGGAGAGATAAAACCCTAGTTCTTCAGGAGGCACACACAGGTTGCAGTACAGATAGGCTGCATACATACGTTTTTTGCACTATTGGTCGTCCACGTACATACGTTTGTTGCACTACTAATAGGTCGCGTACTTGTTGAAATATTGGTATCTTTTGAGGATTGAATCCTCTTCTCAATTGGTGGTCATTTGTGTAAGCTGAGTCTTGCATTGGGAGCTAGTGCTCTTGTGGAGTTGATGCTCTATTCAGGTGTTTCTGATAAAACCCGAAGGATTGTAGTCTGTAATAAAAAGAAAAATTGTACATACATCTTGTGTTCTTTGTTTTATTTTTGGTGATGGAGTATTGATGATCTATGTTGTTGATATATGTTTACATACAACTGGTCATAAATTGATAGTAATAAGTGATGAGTAAATTGTGATTGCTAACTAAGGCCTTTTGTGAAAGGAAGTTAAAAAGATCCCTACACTGATTCACCCCCCCTCTCAGTGAGATCGGTGTGTCCAACACCTATCACCCTAAAATATAAGTGTAGACCAACTATCACTATCAAAATCACTACCACTATCACTTCTATTTTCACTGTCACTGCCTATGTCTCATCAACTTGCAACCTATCACTATATCCAACCTATCACATCAATATGTAATTGATCAATCAATACCCAACCATATCCTCTCACATGGATCATATACCAAGTTCACCTCTCAACTAGATTTCCAGCATCACTAACACATGATTCTACCAAGAATGTACCAAGATCACCAACATAGCATCACAAGATATGTGTCTCAACCATGTACCAAAGCATGTACCAAACCATCAACCTGTACCATACCAAGAATCAACTATGTACCACAATCTATACCACAACTAGTGCATCAACCATTCACCAACACCTATACCAAACCATGCATCAAACATACACCAATACCTGTACCAAACCATTTATCAACCATGCACCAATAAACATACCAAACCGTGCATTAACCATGCACCAACAACCATGTACATCAACACCATACCATGTACCAATCATATACCATATCATGCCATACATCTTATACCGATAAACCAAGATATGAATGTGCAATGTATCTCACCAAGTAAACCTCAACTAACATGTACCATGCATCCAATAATGTTCCTCAATACATAAACCAAAGCTCACACGCCTCAAGCATGCTCCTCAATCTTACCAAGATGCAACCTCATAACACAATATACCAAGCCTCAAGTATGCACCATAACATGTAACCAAACCATACACCAAGATAGCCAATAATTCTTCTAATAAATGTACCATACCATCACCAAGATGTATCATATCACATAATATCATTACCATGTATGTACCATAACACCATAATCATAACCCTTAAAACTTACCTCTGATCTTGTAGTTGACCTGTTGTATTGTAAAATGACCTATAACTCTTCCACAGTCCTCAATAACCTGGTACCAACATCCCTTCACAACCTTTCACAAGTCCTTTTACATATACGTGACTTGCTCTTCTACAACCCATGGATATCCATGCTTTCCTCCACTACATCCCATGTATATCCATGCCTTGTTGACCTGCAACTCGTGGATACCTCAGAAAATAGGGTTTGTTACAACCCCAAGACTTTCACCTTCGAACCTCCTTTGCTACCTCAGAAATATGTTGTCACAACCTTAGCAAAAGATCACTATTTCACAAGATAGATAATCAATGAATAAGCATATGAGTGTACTTGTTAATGAATTCTTCAGGTGTTTATATACTTTTTCATAGTAACCTCTCTCCTTAGTTTAGGGATTTCTTGTTGCAACCACTTCACCCTTTGATTAAGACTTGTAACTAACTAGGGGCTTCTTGACCACTCTTTGGAAATTCTAAATTTACAAGGCCATATCTCCCTAACCATGAGAAACCATGTGGGGTACAACATATCACCAAGAACTAAACATCAAGGACTATCCATCTATGAGTGTCTAACCGGAAATTTCACTTTCCTTCATGTCCATATTCCTCAACCAACTTTGGGTCCCATAACCACACCTCCGGGGATACATGTAGACTACATCAAATGTAGCCCAAATAACTCACCATTAATCTCGATCATAAAAATGTCAATCAACTACCCAAAATCTCTGGACCTCTTCAATGGTTTACATCAATATCTAAGGGTTGACATCAATCTCCAAGATCACTCTCCAAGGGTTGACATCAATGACAATCAACTTCCCAACACCATATGGGGTAAGTGCCATATTTTAAAAAGTGTTTTTATCACATATATAGTATTTGTTGTTACCTTCTTATGGATGAATATCATATGTTTTGTATGTACAAAACCATAGATCTTCACACACACTCTTTCTTTCATTCACCTTTAATTTGTTTTTCTACTTTCTATGCATGAATCATACTATTCCACTTTCAATTACTTTCCAGTCGATAGATTGGGTATGGGGAATTGAGAGTGATGTGAGGGGGAGGGAGGGGAAACATTAGCTTTAACCTTCACGTGGTTGGCCCAGTTCAATAGAGAATAAATTATTCTTGAAACCAAGAGAAGCTCATTTAAGTATTCCATTTTAGTCTTTCTACTGTCTCATACATGTTGATTTTTTTTTTTTATTTAATTATTATTCAGTCATATAACCTTATATTCTTTGATGATTTATGTAGGTCTTGGAAATGGAAATGCAACTAACAACTATCATACATGTGATGTGTTCCTACAAGCTCCTTCCTCATTGAGATCATAGACACAAGCAATTAGTACTCATTTTACTACTTTAGTTAGTGTGTGTGCATAGTTTCCAAAGATTCATGTATATTTCAACTCTTTACTAAATTCTAGGCACAAATCACCCTAGTATACAGTTTTTAGGGTTTACAAAAAATTCATTGTCATGTAACTTGTAACTTATAAATTACCAACACCATACATGAGTGTTTATTTCCAGGGAGTGCATTTTTCATCACGCCCTTTTTTCATGCATTTTATGCATGTTTTTGCATTTACAAGGAAAATTTTATCCTTTACACACACTATAGAGTTTTAGGTTTTAAAATGCACAACTAAAGTATGAATAGATGTAAAATGATAAAATACAAACTAAACAATTTTAACCACTCAATTTCGAGGTCATATGAGTCTTAGGCGTGCATCTTACAGTAAGACGTTGTTACCCTCCATTTTACAAAAGGTCTTGAATTTTGGTTCAAGGTAGAAGTTCTTAGATATTTTAAAATGCACTCTGAATGAAATATTTAAATTTGGAATGTTATTATCTTCACCCAAAATATTAGATCACTAAATTTGGAGCTATATAGAAGCATGGGTGTGCATTTCTATTAGGTCACTTTCCATTATTTTTCTTTCTCAACTTACAAGGTAGACTTTGCCTCTTGTACACAACAACCACTTTTATGGTTGCAAATGAAAATCTAAATATGTAGAGTACATGTATAAAAGTATCAAATACTCCCTCATAAACATGAATCACTTAAATTGAAGGTGTGTAAATACCTGGGTGTGCATTTTTGTGAAGCTTGGCGTGCATTTCTGTACAAAATGCATAAATTATAGTTTAAAAGAAAAACATGTATTTTTCTCATTCAGGTATTCCATTTTAGTATTTCTAGAGTCTCATACATGTTTATTTGTTTGTTTATTTATTTAGTTATTATTCAGTCATATAAACTTATATTTTGTGATGATTTCTGCAGGTCTTGGCAATGGAAATTAAACTAACAACTAGCCTATGTGTAATGTGGTTCTACAAGCTCTTGCCTCATCGAGCTCATGGACACAGGTAGTTAGTTCAAGATAGAATCTCTTATTATTTTTAAAATGAACTGCAAATGAAATATATAGATTTGGAATGTAATTAGATTCACCCAAAATCTTAGATCACTAAATTTAGAGCTATATAGAAGCATAGGCATGCATTTCCATTAGGTCACTTTCCATTTGTTTGGTCTCTCAACTTACAAGCTAGACTTTCGCTTGTTTACACAGAAGCCACTTTTGTGTTTGAAAATGAAAATATAAATATGTAGACAGGTGTAAAATTATTGAAGACACCCTTAGAAACTTGAATCACTCAAATTGTAGGTGTGTTAAGACCTGGGTGTGCATTTTAGTGAATCTTGGTGTGCATTCCTGCACAAGGGAATACACTACAATTTAAAAGAAAAAACATGTATTTCTTAAGGACAACTATTCTTTTTTAGATGTGGAGGCTCTGACAAGATTGAATTTGGGATTTATGCAGCAACAAAAACCCTAATCCTCATTGTCTGTATCATCATATATTGAAAACATTTTCATTTACATTTGGCTCAACCTCTTTGGCTTCTTAATATAACACTTCTATCTACTCCCTATGTACAATGCAATTTGATTTTTTTTTACTTTATTACACGATAATCATACTTCCAACGCATGATTCTTTGTCGATCACACGAAGATATTCCGACAGATAGTTTACGCTTGTTCATCCCATTTTCGACAGGACTTGGAGCTCTCATGCATCGCTACACTGGCATAGGACATCAACCATAAAGTCAAAATTTTGATGGCATCCACGTCGACTTTCCAAGGGTACTTGCGTGTGTCTATGTCGCAGTAATGTCCATCGTCGTCGGTAAAACAACGACATATTTTCTAATGACATTTTCTTGGAAAATTACATGTGGCATACCAATGCATCGCAATACTGCCACTGGTATGACGATCGTAATGGCAACGATTCTATGCGACGAACATATGTTTCGTAAAATCTATCCACAATTGCCACGTGGTAGTTTGTTACATTTTATATCCAATATATTTTACTTCCCTCATGATTACAACAAAAGGGGTTCAACTAATAGTTGGATAGGAGGTTTATCATAATCTAGATGCGAGTCCATCAGATAGACGTTAGAATGGCATCGTAAAATGAGTCAAATGTACTAGTGTGGTATTGAATCCCTGCATAATGGACTGATAGACAATCTCTCCAATTAAAGGTATTTCATGTGCATACACTGGAAACAGGTGTGGTGGACTAGTATCCCCATAGAGCCTCAAGTATGTATGTTTCTCCTCTAGGTACCAGTTTCCTATAAATGTCACGATATTCTTTGCCTATGTGGATAACCTGGGAAATTCTTGTCCAAATATGAGAAAATAAATCATGTTTATGAAGAAATCATAGATTTGGGCATAAAAATTCTTTTATATTCTTTCCCAAAGTATGCTTAAAGATACATGGAATGGAAACTCAGATACCTGTCAGCTAAGAGATAGACTAGGGAAGGTCTTATGGGCACACAACACATCCAGGTGGAAGGATACCATGTGAAAAGTAGGATGAACACCGAGATATGGTGACTATGCTTGAATTATCCTTAGACTAAGTTGTTTGAAGATAATACCTCCCCAATTGAACTTTCTTCCCCACATCACTACATTGTAGGCCAATGACAACCATGCTTCATAGAACTGAGAATAGTATCTTTCCCCATATATTCTGCACATTAGGATAATGACATATATATAGGGTTCTATTAAACTAGTGATGGCATACCTCTTGGAGGGTTGATTTATGAATTTATTGTCTTCTTTCCACCAACTATTCAGTATCATGTTGGTGTCATACCTTTCATAAATTGCAATCACAAATTCTTTAGTGAGAGATTCACGGGGTTCCGAGAAATTTTAATAGGTGTTGATATATTAGGTAACAAAAGAGCCTATACATTCCCATTTATCATTTACAATACAACAGGTTTGGGCTTCGGTGTGGCTAATAACCTACTCCATCAATTTTATGCAAGGAATGACAAATTCTCTTACAACTACAGATTGTAATAGGGATTTTTAATTTCCAAAAACATTGCATCATCCACTTCCCTAAGTTCCAATTTTCTATGTGGGATTGATTCAGGTTAATATTCATTATTGAACTTTGTAAATAAATCATTCCAATATGGAATTGGCACTTGTGTAGAATCCCTGCCTCCTATGCATGGTTCTTTGTATCTCAAAACAATGGCATCGGTGTTAAAATTTTCTTTAGGGGTACCCTGATGAGCGTTCCAGTGTTCTTGGATGTCGAGGTTTCTTCCACTCATGGAGGCAGGAAAATAGATCCAACTTCAGCATCTTCAGACCTCATCCTAAGCTTCTTGGGCATCCTATATGTGGGAGCTCTTTTGGAAAGAATCATGTCTGCAAAAAACAACTCAAGGTAATAAAATGTCACAACAACATTATTAAAACTCAATTCCACACAACCCAACCATATATGTAACCAATCGATGTTTAAATTCACTGAAAAGGAGCTTACCTAAAAATAATTGCTTAGTATGTGTTCACTAGACAACTAATATTCTCATAACCAAGTTAAAATAGATGTTGCAACATTCAATGTTTAGAATAAGATAAAATCAGCAGATGTCCTCAATCGACAAAAAAAACTCAACTAAGTGAACAATGCAACAATTTTGGGGGAGAATGCAACTTAATCAGCCAAATCTTAAGCCATGGGAAGAGATAATGTAGAGTTATGGTTCTTTAATATAGTAGATGTACCTCTCGTCGGCCTTTAATGGATGATTTGATGTGTGGAGGTGACTATCAATGATTTTTCAAAATGTTCATTCAACATACTATGATTTCGTCAAGTTCGAGAGGTCGTAAAGCACCATGCATGACTCAAAACCAATGTCGATCAGGTGATGGATTCCCACAACCGTACAAAGGTGACATCAAATAATCAAGTGTGTGGATGATATGGATGATACACATGGAAAACAAATGGGATGTGTTGATACCATATTGGGGAAATAATCTGTTGATGCATCGAGGAGCCCACTGTATCATGGGGAAAGGAGAGTTATAGGACCGATGATTTAATGGCTCAGATTTATCCCGTCCTTTTGATCAAACAATGGATATCATTTTATGTGTGAGAAACCATCGGCCATTGGGTATGGGTGAAAGTGATGTCGATGACTGACATGGAAGGTAAGGAAAGAAGTTTTGACGGTTCATTGGTAGACGGATAAGGTGATGTGTCGATGGTCCCACCTGGATCATGAGTTAAAAGATTATTTCTTTGATGGTCCATGTTTAATCGCCCATATGATTAGATAGTTGGAGTTGTTTCATGCATAAATAAACCCATTGGTCATCGAGCATAAGTATGGGTGCATAAATGGAAGGGACATCCAATCCATCTGATGATCAATGAGTGCATCAACATCAGGGCATGAGCATGAAGGAATTTAAACAAACGAACACTACAAATCCCCCGACAGGTGATGAACATGAATCTCAAGGAGTTTTATGTCCTTCATGTGTCTTGGTACGGATGATGATGTGGCAATGCTATGTGGCATATGACCTAGATAAAAATTGAATGTGGATGTTGACATGGAAAGTGTACGGATAATGACATTTCATTTGAAGGATGGCACATGGCATCATATGTGGCACACATAATAACCCTTGAAATACCCCTTTCCTTTATATCTAATGGATGGCTTATATTTATCGATGGTTTGGGTCGGATGGTGGATGCATTTTGAAGTTTCAAAGATTCATGTATTGGATTTGTTTTCCACCCTTGTCTATCAGGTTTTTCCTCCTACACATGACGTTCACATTGAGTGGTGCATGAGAGCATGATTACACATGTGTTACCATGGTTTGAAGGCCGATGTCAACAGTTCAATTGATTTCTATTACTCACCATTGGTGGATGTACCCCATACTATGTAAACAAAGTTAACTTGCATGGAGGATACTTACCACTTCCTCCCAACATGGTGTCCTTGATGATCCTAACTAATATTATCATACAAATTCCCCCCCTCCTAGCTAATTAAATATGTAACCACCTACCTCATGCGAGATTTGTGACAAACTTATTCCCTACATGTGACACCTTGGAGAAATAATCCTTCGATAATTTTCATAGACTAAAGTCTTTCTTAGGAAACCTCTGCCTCCTCAATTGATTTACCAATATGAACCTCCAAAATTACCTCAAAGTCCCCATCTTCTAGAGCCTTACATACCTCCACCCATGTAGTGTGTGGAACATGAGGCACCCTCTTCTAATACAAGTACTCATACAACCAATCACAAAGACTCATGTATTGACACTTACCTAGTTCATACAAGAGGTGAAAGTATAATAAGTGAAATAAGCACAACACATATGAATGGCATGTCCATAAATGGATCAAGGACACTTATTTTACCGATAAAGGCTCATGATCTCCATCGATCCAAGTTTCTACCTATTAATGGCACAATACCCATAAACAAGGTGTCGCATATCAACTTGAAACTTATTCAAGGAAATATCCTCCTCACTCTATTAACACCACACCTTCCTCTCAACTTCAGGCTACATTGGAAGTATTCGAGGTACTCCTCTCATGGGGTGGTGAGCCTCCTAATTCCCATAGGAATCCATCTTACCTTATTGGATCCCTCACCATGAATCTACAAGACTTAGAGATAAAACCTTCTCTATAACACTTGAAACATGATGGTAAATCGACCTCCATGGTTGACTTGTTTCCATATTTCCCATCCTCATCCCACCTTTATTTAGAATGTGTGCCTCTTGTAATTTATTATAGAACATTTTATCCTTCCCTTCCTTCCCCTTTACGCCAATCCTAGTCTACTTGAGGCATTCCCTCCTCTTCCTAGCCTTCCCTTTTTCTTCATTCCCTTTCTTATCTTTCCATTTATTTCCTAATATGAACTTTGTTAACCTTATAAAGGGTCCCACATTGTAACATGGGTTATCAAGTTGAAAAAAGATTTGTTGTAGATAGAAACTTTGTGGGGCTAGATTATACTTAACATCATCATTTCTTCCCACCTCCCACCTTAATAGCACTTATTATTCCTTAGTTTTCCTCTCACATTCTCCTTCTATAGGTTTCCTATGCTCTTTTTCATTATTCTATTCTTTCCTTTTTCCTTCATACACTTTGGGAAATCCTCATTCCCATTACTTACTCCTCTCTTTTTGTTTCTTTAGTTCGATTATCTACAACTTGGTATTTTCTAGGTGATTGTCTTGGGTGTGGCCCAACTAAAGATGGTATTTCCATAGTTATGATGAACTATCTCTCCCTTGATGTCTCTCCTAATAATATTTCCCCTTCATTGGGTCATGTTCCATAACCTATAGCTATGGATCCTCCTCTATGGTGACAATGTCTCCTCTTCTCCTCCTTTACTTCTGTTTGGAATTGGTCTCCTTTATGTTTGCATTAACCCCATGTTGATGGATGTCACCTCTTGTTCTTTCATCAACTCCCTATTGATGTGTCACCTCCCTTGATCACACTAACTATAAGTTATCATATGTTGCTTTGTGCTCAAAATATCGTTATATTAGTGTATTACATATTTTTTCTTGTGATATTTGGATTGTCATATGTCACATGGGACTCACACCATGTCTATGACTAATTGTATAGCACCTCCATGACCTTGTTAATCCTATATCAGTGGATGTTTCTTCCTATTCCTTCAATAACTCTAGGTCATCGTATGTCACCTCCATGCTCATGATAATTAAGAGTTAGTGTATAATTCATTCCTTACTTATGTTAGTTATTAATCAACATATGCCACCTCATGCCTTTACGTACACTCTTGTTCCAGAGTTTGTGTTTTAAGGCTGTAAAACACACCGTCTAGGCATCCAACTATGATAATGCTTTTAAAACTAAGAAACAAAGAAAACTAGATCAGATTCAGTTTTTCAACTGTCTCTGTCTTTCTTCCCTTTGTTCCTGGATAGTTATGTCGCATTCTATCGCTGCCCACGATCGCTCTAACTCGGTTCGATTTGTTGCAGTTTGTAAGATAGTGTTAAACAGATTCAATGCAATACTAGTTTGATCTTGTAAACCGGGTTCTATGTTTGGTTGTCTTGCGTTTGGGACTGTCATGGGTGATTGATTTTTATATTTTTTATAAAAGGGTTTTTAATAAGTTTGTTACTTCAGACATTCAGGTCAGATATTGATAAAACAACTTTAAAACTTAAAATAGAAAATAATGACACAAGTAAGGCCGTTTCCTGGTTCAATGATAATTATGAAATTGTAAACAGTGATACATGACACAGAGAAATATAAGGCTTTAATCTAGAAAGAATCTTACATTTCCATTACAATAAAGAAAGGAACGTAGGTTTTCTAACAAAGAAGATATTAAGGAACA
>ML783361.1:356944-402388 GCA_009831015.1 Picea engelmannii | reverse complement strand
CTTTACTAAGGCAAAGACTCCAGGATGCCAAATTTTTTTATCCTTAAGGTGAAAAATTAAGTTCTGTTTCAACAAACACCATGCCAACATTTCTTCCTTCCTTATCTTTCTTTGGTCAAGATTTCCTTAACATCATCGCCTCTCACCTTTCCCTTTGTATTTATCATTTTCCCTTTCCTTGAGATTCGGTGTTTCTATTCCTATCCCACTCACTAAAAATTGATAAATTTTGTGATGTAAGTGCTCAGTTCATTACAACAAGCGCTTATGCCATTGGATCTCATTTATAGGTAAGTAATGCTATCATTCCCTTACCTCTATTTATTTTCTATTGCATTTATTCCCTACCTACTATATGTTATATAAGTTATTATCTCACTAACATTTAATTAGAACTTTCATGTCTATAAATTTTATTTACTTTACCTATCATATGATTTATCTGATATTTAGATTTACTACAGAATATCTCTAGTCTCTTCACTTGTATTTCATAGTTTAATTGTTTTCATTCTCACATAGTGGTTAAGATTGCTTGTGCCCCTATCCTGATATTATTACTTGACATGAATTTCTTTCATGTTGATATTTATTTCTTTTTTATCTGCAACATTCCTAACATCATAATAATTCATGGGACACTCTTGTGGCTCTACCTTGTACCCATGCTCGATGGATGTAGGCATTCACATATGTTGTGGGATATAAAGGCCTAACCAATGGAGGATTTCATTTGGACATTGGAGCATTGGATCACATTAATGTGATCCTTAGAGTACTCCCATGCACTCTCTTTCTTCTCTCTTTTCTTATAATTTTTTATTATTCCCATATTTGTAATGACCATTGTTTTTCCTAGACTAGTAAATGTTTACTCAAATATGTTGTTTTTACTAGACTAGTAAATGTGGGCTTAGACATGTGTTTTCTTGGATAATCTATGAATTTTTATACTTTTATGATATATGATCTATGATGGTTTGGGTACCTATATGTAATATGTAATTTTTCTTTCATTATGATTGTTAATGACTTGTGTTGATTGTTGGGCACTTTCTGTCCATTCTTACGTGCATTCCATCCTTCTTAACGTTTGTAGTTTTAGACCCAGGGTTTATCTAGAGTTTTCAAACAAAAACCCAAAAGCACTGACATATCAATCCTAGGCCAAGGCTAAGGAAGGTATTGCCCGAGATACATAGATAATCATAGAGATTGTAGGGGCTTGTGACATGGATGAAGGCTTAAACACATGAAAACTCAATGCAATTGGAATCCATGTAACTCATGTCTAGTAAACTATTAGGACTATAAATTAAAACAATACACACACATGTTCAACTCATACATAATAGACACATAATGAATCAGTGTTTTCATATCTTTATTACTAGAAGCATTCCATCATGTTAGAGATATATATTGTGTGACATAGAAACATATGATAGCCGTAGAAATTCATATCTTTACTATATAAAACCTTATAATTGAAACATGTTGCGCAAATCACCTTTGCTCAAAACTCAAACATAGAATAGACATAGGACTATATTCAAAGAATTACAGAAATACAACAGGCTTAGAGTGAGATTGATACTAATATATAGGCCAACTCAAAAACTCTAACTTCTCTCTTTCTTCTCTGCTCTACTCATTTTTCGGATATAATTGCCTCACATGCTTCTGGTGCCTGCTAGTGCTCCACGTAGACTTTTTGCATCAATGCCAATATCAATTGTCAGGCCAGCTCATTCTCTGGCCATCCCACATATTTATATGTTGTTGGAAGTAGTCATTCGGGAATATTTCCTGATGATTCCTTTCTTGATTCTGGTGGGACTATTCTTGATTTCTTATGCAATTGACAAAAATCAGACCGGTGCATACTTGGTGATCTTTAAGAGTGGAAAGTTATTGACACAACTCGGTCTGGTGCACTCTCTAGGAAATTCCTCGTGCATTTCCTTAGGTCCATGCAAAAATATGGAATGAGCGCACACAACTTTGTTTGTGCATGCATGCCAAACTAAACCTAAAACTTTGCGTGCCAATAGGCCCCCACCACTATTATCGGTCTTGTCCTCGAGCCAACTGCTAAAGTTTTGAAGGTGGATAGTTGGAGTAAGAGAAAACTATCATTCAAAAAAATATTTTTTGTTGAAATCCAGACCTAAGTAAGAGAAAAACATAAATGCAGGTTTTATATGAAACTCGATGCAGTTCCGAGAATGACCGATGCAGGATGCATGGTGAAATATGGAGTTGGAGTGCATGCATCCAGATGCTCCTTATGGCACCTTCATCGGTGTCTATGGAGGGGAATAAGGTATTTTATTAAGTCCAACCACCAAACACCGAGAACTGAAGAAATTTAAGGCACCACCCAAAGACATTATCCTTCTCTACATGTCTTTTGATTCTAGGAAGGCTAGGCCAAGCTAGTATCACTGGTCATTCTACTAGAGGATGGATGTGGATCTATGGAATGAGGTGAGAGAAGGGGGGTAGATAATGGGTGTTTAAATAGATGAAGGCCCCAGAGGTGCGGGTGGAGGAGGTGGATCTATGATGAAAGAGGAGGCCCTACTGCATCAGAAAAGGGGATGCAACATGGTATGGTCTGGACATAGGGGCTCTCCCTATCAACAAAGGGGATGAGGCATGGAAATACTTAGCAATGGGAGAGTTGGTAAGTAAGTGGAGTAGATTTTCTTCCTAACATTTTTTGATACAACATTAATATGCAGAATAACTAGAGTGTGGGAATGGGAGGAGATTGGTAAGGGGGGAAAGAACATGTCTGGAATGTCCAAGAAATTGGGCCATGAAAGCAATGAATGAGGGAATGTTGAAATGGGGGTGACGGGAAACAAATATTGAGAATGAGACATGGAGCATTTATCCAAGGAATTCATGGGAGATGAGTTATTTATATCGTGGAGATAGGGGAGGCAAGGGGATCAGGAAGACGAGGCTGGCAAAGGTGACATAGTAATGATGACTTAGAATATGGCAGTGAAATGGTTCATCCGGAGAGATCCCAATGTCGATTTTTATTCCTAAGGATATGTCTAGCTGAATGAATTATCATAATAGATTTAGTACCCATATGTTGTGGAGTTTGTTACAAGTAGATTTCCTTTCCTTTTCGATGAGTGTATCCACCAGGAAATTTGTCTGATACTTGTGTGAATTGGTCATCAGAGATTAGACATGGTACTTGTGTTATAGGGTCGATCATGCTTACGTCTTCTAAGAACACGGGAAGGTTGTCCCATGATCATTTTCACATGTTGGACCGAAGTTGGATGTTGGTTAGGGAGTAGGCTCGAAATGTGGAAATTCTCGCTAAGTGGTGAAAGTGATGGTTGCATTGAATGAGGAATCAGGTCAATCTTCCTTCTGTCAATGGATTGGATAATGTGTTATTATCAATTATGCTTGGGAATTCCTAGAATATTGGTCAATATGATCCATTGATTGATACCAAAATATATTATCATCGATAGTTTATACTTAGTAATAATACGGTGGGATTAGCTTCACATACGCGAGCCTAATTTGTTGGGGGTGTCGTGCATGTTTCCTATTCACCCTGACTTGATTTGACCTTTTTTATTATTTTATTGTAGCGGACCCTAGTGGGTAAAATCATGGCCCCAGGCTTATTCCTTCAAGTAACTTCAGCCCTAGGGGTTCAACATCAGGCCCATCTGGTTCTTGTAGTATCCAATAATGTAGGAGCTCATCAATGCATGCAGTCATCTCATCTTCTTGTTCCATGGGAATGGGGGGAAATGGTGGGATTTTGCTGAATGATTTTGCAATGTTGATGTCTTGGGAAGTTGTTTCTAGAGTAGGTGTAGGTGGATTCCATGTTAGTTCAGAAAAAAAATTCAAGATGGGTGGTGGGTGTGCATGTTTGAGCCTCAAATATTTACGACGTACCCCATGTCGTTTCTTGGATAATCATCCTCTTGCACAAAGGTAGGTAATGTGAGGGAAATTTTCCCACAGTCTAAATATTTCATGCATATATTCTTCTACGGTTACCCATTATCGATAAGGTTGGTCGTGCACATCCCACCAACATGAAGGAATACCTACCAGTACTGATTCAAATGTGTGAGGCCTTTAATACTCAAGAATGCACTGCATCCATGAAATCAATGTGTCCACCAACTTTGACCCATCATATTGATAATATCCAATGTCTTCTGATCACTCTTCTATAGAGATATGCATTCACCTCCTTGTTGAGACTTTGTATATCTTATTCTTCCTCCTCTCCATGGAATCCTAAGAATTTGTTTCATAAGACTTGACACTCCTCTAGCTTAGTTCACAATCTGTAGTGGGGTTGATGTAGTCCACCCTGCACCTCGTGATTTTGTAAATGTTTTCAGTGACCAAGCTCCATGCATCCTCATCCATGGGCTCATTGTATCATTCGCCCTCATATGTATCTAGTGGCACAACCATGTGCAAGGTGTCATTTTCAAAGGACATCTCCCTCTTCTTCAAATTTAACATTGCATTATTGTCAAAGGCCTAGTCAATATCCAGTAGTGAAAGACATGTATCAAATGCGTCCATGATATTGATGACTTTGAAGTCATCCTTTGTCTTCACTCCTTCTATGTTCACTTCTACTTTCTGCAGTCGGCCTATGGGGTAGATATTATATTGATTGTCGAGTCAGAGTTGAATGGGATACAAAACCAAATTAGGCTTACCCATCACTTCCCAATATTTCTTGGGCACAATGTTCACGTCGAATCCCAAATCCAACATGACTCCATCCATGTTGTACCCACCAAGATTTGTTGTCATCTTGAATTCCCGACTAGTGCAATTTTTCATGTTGACCTAACATACATCCATTTCTGGTAGCGAAGCAAATATGGTTGTCTCCTCTCCTTGTTCTTGCATACAAGTAGCTAACATCTGGGTCAACTTGCTTGCCACTTCTGGATCCTTAAGAAATCACAAACAACAATGTAATAAGGTATATACTTGATCTTCAGTTTCTTCTATGCAACCTAAGTTTCACAAGTTTTATGTGCATGCTTTGCATCACAAATCCTCCTGGAACTATTCTTCGTATGATTTTTTCTCAGTGTATCACATCGTAGTTTGTCTGCATGCTTCCTCTATCGATATCTGGGTCACATGCTATATTTCATCACACATGTGAGCCTCCTCCAAATATCTTTGTGTCACACACCACAACTCTTCAAGCACACGATCTTCGTCTAGCGACCTTTGCATTTCCCATTGTACCTATTCATGGATCTAAGCTTCCTATAACAACCTTTGCATCGCCCTCTTCATTTCCTCCTAGATATGTTCCTCTTTAAGAGATCTTTGAGTTGTGTGTTCCAGCTCTTTGTGCGCTCTTTCCTCTTCGAGTGCTCTCTATGCATTGCGCACAAACTTATTTTATTGAGCAACATAAACTTAGGAGGGGGTTGAGGAGCCTTCCTGATCTTTTTGTTTGTTTTTTAACATGAGCCTTCACCATGCTCAAAGTATGCCCCTATATTTACCCCTCCGTGGGTTACTACCCAGACGTTGACCTCATCATTCTTGTTTTTTTTTTTTTTTGTGGCTCAACATGCACCATGTTATATTTTGTGTTCTTGTCCTCCCACTTCTTCAATAAGTTTGGAAAATCCTTAGTTACATGTTTAGGGCTATAAAAATAGGAACAAAGCATGTGCGATTTGGTGCAAAATCATGAGACATGACTAATATCACTGCAATTAAAACATGTGGAGGGTATACCTCATCCTATGCCATATCCATGGTCATGACAACACCCATATCCTCCTCATGGTCCTCTGTGATATCCACCTCTTTATGAACCACCGTGCTCACCACCTTTTTTATCCTCATGTACCTGGAATGCATCATGGGTGTTATCTTACATTAACTGGAGGAAGAGACAACTATTGACATCATGGCTGAAAAAATTACAAAACTCGCAGAATGGAGTGTGAGTCGTTGTCTGATATTTCTTCAATGTGGGACAATGGGGTGGCACATGGCCCCACTTCATGCATATTTCACACCATTCAAACTATCCATATGGAAATGGATTTGGTGAACCTATCGCCACATAATTTGGAAGTACAGGGCACTCGTCTCGATGATGCTCCTTGGAACGACATGTAGTATGCCATATGTTCTCATGAAAAACTTTATTCTTGGGCATATCTTGCATCTATGTCGTTAGGTTGGACAGTTTTAATTAACCTCTGCTAACCTGATTAATGTATTTACACCTCCAGGTGTATCTTCTAAGTGCATCGCGATCTTGATTGCCTTTCCCTAAGTCGTCACCTTTTTCTAGGTGGGTGGGACTCAGATATGGGGGATTAACCCCGCAATGAACCATTATTTTTGTTGCACATCATGTATTAGGAATGTTAGCCTATCCAACAATATTTTAAACCATTGTTCAGAGTCCTGGACGATTTCTCCTTCCTTCTATTTGATCTCCTTGATTTCAGTAATGTATTGGAATTCTGTCTTAGGCTTCTGAAACTCCCTAAGTATATATTTCTTAATCTCTACTAGGGACCTTTCTTGTCCTGCTAGCGCAGTAGCCATGTATTTCATGTACCATGCCAGGGCTCTATCCCTTAACGTAGTATCTAGTTGCACAATATTAGCCGCATCATTTGTAACTCTCTTTACAGACCAAATTGCTTCATAGGTGAATGAGTGTTTCTCTACATCATCCTTACCTATTCCATTGAACATAGGAAACCTTAGTGTATTGTCTTGATTCTCCATCTTCGAACTAGAGCTAGTTCCTCTTCTCTGACTACTATTGGTTGGACCTTTCCACACCACTATCACTTGGGGTAAAATATTGTTGACTTCATCTTATTCTTCACTTGTCTCGTCACTTCTTTATTCTTCTCTTTCTTCGACTCCAATCTCTTCACTATCTATTTTTGTTTCCTTGATTAAAAATTTGCAAGGAGGGTGGTACAAAGGGGGTAAGTCCATATTCTTCTGAAATTTCTCGTGAGGTGACCCAAAGAGATATCTATTTGAAAACGTGAAATACCATCCACTACTATTAATTCGTCTACCCCATTGTTAGGGGAGCCTCCATCTTCCTCTTTTTCTGGAACACCAACATTTTTTGCCCTTCCTTCCTATCCTAGCTACGCACCACATATGCACACTCTGTCTTTCGGGTCAACCTGTGCACTAAAAATTCATGCATTGTCTCCCATACTTATATGCGCACTACCACTCTACATGAAATTTCCTTATCAAAACAACACACTGCCACTTCATGCACCATCCTCTCTTTTTATCAACGTGCCACTTCTCTGTGCTTCATATTCTTCTAAGGTTACAACACTCTGTAACATCCAATGGGTGTGAACTTCGTCACCTAGGTCTGTACTAGAATCACTATTGGTATTCCTACTAAACATCATCTCCTCTATGTCATGCCTCTTTGCGGGCCTATCCTCATATGTTCTCTACTCTTGCCCTCATCTGTGCTAGAGGGGTGGGAGGGAGGAAGTCTTGTTGGAAAGATAAATCATCAGCCTGATCATGTTGTATAAAGGTGTAGCCACAAGATCGATAAATCCATCTCTAAAGAGGGTTATCGTATGTATATGATGGCTCATATTCATCTCCATTAGTATGATAATTTATTCCTGAAGACAAAGAAGATATGAGAGATATGAAGAAGACCTCATGATTTCCCTGATAAGAAGGAATGAGGTAAGCGACAAGATCAGGTCTAGAGAAATAAAAATGTGGACTCTTCATCTGTGAACCCCTGTAGAAATCCTCAATATGAAAATACTTCCTCTTTGTAGAGTGAGCCTATGATTTCTTAGATATGGCCATGTCCCGGTATTCTTCCAAAATTGAGGATGAAGGTGGATGAGATTCATCATCCCCAAAAATATATGCATCACAAGTCCCAAGGGAGGACTGGAAATCATCCTAAAAATGTTGTGACCGGTCATCCTCGAATAAATATGTAATCATGTCATCGTCAGGATCCCAAACATCTGAATCATACACCCATGAAAAGTATTCCTCTGAAAATGACAACTAAAACTATTTTTCTTGAGGGTTACCCTCAATGTCGTAAATGGGGTCTCTATAAAAAATGAAATGACCAAAATCCCACCTGCGTCTTCCAGTCTGTATGAAAGTGTCTATATTTTTATCAACCATGTCCAAAGGTTCTTTCATAATACCATCATCATGAATGATCATCTCTTTGTCTTTGTGTGCAGGAAGAGAAAAGCATAGGGTGGCTTCAAAAAGATCCTCAAATTGATCACTGAGGCTAGTTTTTTCTTGAAATTCATGAACAAGGGGAGAGAATAGTTGGACAACCTCAACTTCATCAGGCGGGAGTAAATATAATGATTCCTCAACATGTTTCATTTTATCAAGATTCTTTTTTCTCTTCATGGGCATGCTCTTCCATCACCTCTTCATCACAATGAGATTGATCCTTAATACAAAGTTCTTTGTTTTCCTCCTCTAAAAAATATCTGTCACGTCCAAGGTATCCTCTAATACTTCTTCACTTCCAAATTCATGGAATGAAGTGTCATCAAGATCTTAAAAGGGATTAAAACTCATCATGTTCTCTTATTTATGTGTAGGAGGAACTAAGGCATGTATTTCTTCATCAAATGGGAGGGTAGATACAAGAACTTTGTCTTCATCGAATGTATCACCTAGATATTTAGCATGAGAATATTCATATATTTTCTTATCATCCATGAGGAAAAATTCTTTGCAAAGAGTGTTTTTTATCTCTTGGAAAGTATCTTGCATATTTTGAGTAGTTTGTCGGTAATGATTGAGAAATTATTCAATGAGATTTTTGGAAGATGGGATGTTTTTTGGGTCACATGAGTGAAAAAGCCACTTTCTTGGACTTTCTTCCATATAATATACAAAAAATTTCATCAACACATCTTTATGTAGCACATTTAATCTTGAAGAATACTTCATATATTCCATGACATGAGTGATTGCTAGAGATGAATCACCATCAAATTTAGGGAAACTTGCCATCCACTCTGGCAAAAAATGATTCGGATATCGAGGGACACTCTGAACATCAAAATAAGGATACATGATATGGAAATCCCATGGTAATTCTCCCGAGGCCATGGTTCCATCACTTAGGTTAATCCCTCAATGGATTTTCCAAATGAGACTAATTCTCATCAAAGGATGGAAAGGGGGAAAAAGGAAGGGTGGGTTCATGTAAAGTGGAGTCTAAGATGAGCTTCAGGAAGATCTCATCAAGGGTGGAAAAGGGAAAATTATTCAATGGAGTCTCTAGGAAAGATAAGGGTAAAGGATTAGGGGTCAAAGCTTTCCAAAGTGTTGCTAGGGTTCAAAAGAGGATTCAAAATCCTCCCCGGAAACAATGCCAAAATGTTATCGCAAAATTTTTAGGTTGGGAAAATCCCAACCCAACCACCAAAATGGAGACAACTAAGAGAGAACCTACCCACTATCACCTTAGTTAGGTGTTCCCGTCACTTTAGAGGTGAAGCAATTACCTCAAGGGGGGAATCCTGGTGACCTTAGGGGGGAATGAGATGGAAAGTGTGATGTATGAATGAGTTCCCCTATAGGTCAAGTTCCTATGTGTGGAGAAGGGATTTAGTAAGGTATTGATGGTAGCCAAGGGTTTCCAAGAAGTATTGTACCTTGCAAATGTTGATTGTATATGCCTGAGACACAAAGAAAATAACGATACAAGCCCAAGTATATGATGGAAAATAAAGTTAATATTTTTGTCCATAATTGCAGATTTTAGTAATAGTATATATCAGAAATGAAATGGCACAATTATCTGCTAAAATAAGTGCTAGAAATCAAGTAAATGATGCAAGAGATAGACTAGTAAAACACTAGTGAAACACAAAATTAGAGCAACATACTAGCACAAAAAGAAGGTTGTATTAATCAATTTCTGCAGAGATAATAAATCATCCTTATGGATGTGTTGGTTCTTTTGTGTCTCTAATTTACTACTTAGGATACTTTATGGGTTATTCTGATCTTACCTTCCTATCATAGATTGACCCAATTTATATTTAATAATCTCCCAACAAAATCCCTATAAAACTATCGACTTCTCTGGAAGACCAGAAGGAAACACAACACATAGAGTATACTACACAGTATCACCCGAGATAGCTCTATGGGTGGCTGAAATAATCAGGTGTTTGGAACCTGTGAATGAGTGGATATCTGTAGTTGTATCTTGTAATCTTTACTTATTCAGTATAACATCTGATTGTAGCAGTCATTCAATTCATGCATGTGAAATACCAGATCTAACTAGTTATTTCATTCATCTAACATTCACCATTTAACAACAATAAAGATGCATACATTCATTCACATAACATAGGTGTTACCATGGTTTACCCCCTCCTGGGCTACGTCCACAAATATCTGGATCTCAAGATATTTATTATAGTTCAGTAATAGGTCACGCTGCGCGTGTTACAATCTTAGATCTTACACTCTCCAACCGGCTCGTTGATCCTTGTGAGGCTGACTAGATTCCACTAGGATCCTCAGCCTGTGATCTAACCCTCAGGATTGAGTTGCTCATAGCTTCCCTATATTACCAACTTACTAACTCGTACAGTTCTTACAACTCTCTCTTCTTTGGTCAACTCTCTTCTCTTCCTCTAAGTACTATCTATTTATATTCTTGGCTCATCAACCATTACAATACATTACAAAAACTCTAACCCTAGCATCGTTAGGTCTTCCTTGCATGTGTGCCTTGCCTACTTCCCTTACATGTGTTTCTTTTCCTTCCACTTGTCCTTTTCTCCTTTCATGCTTCTCTTCCCAAAAATAACCTTTTCTCTTGACTAGGCCTGCATCCAACAGGCCCCCAAAACTGACATATGGCTTGTCCCGAGCCACCTAAACTTTATGTGCTTCTTAAACAACTCTTGTGAGAGTCTGGAACTTCTCTGTGAGTTCCTTTTCTTGTGTTTGAGCCTGTGCGGTATTTTATTTGTGTGCATCCAATACTTGCGTTGTAATCTCCTCGTTGATCATCTCTATGCATTCTGCGTGAGTTTGTTTCATGTTCTTATTTGCCTCTTCTTCCTGCACAATGATCTCCATTTCTAGCTCTTAGAGAGGTTCCATTTGACATTGTCGATCCTTCCTCTATATCTATACGACTATGATTTGTGCTTGCATCTTCTTCATATCTTGTGCTCCTTTGAGGCACTCAGTGATCTCATTCATTTTCTTCCTTTGCTTGAGGTCTTGGATAGTTGTGCTTATATTTTCCTCTTCCTGGTCCCACTACTGGATCTGTTTATCCTCCTTTAGATTTTTTCATAGTTGTGTTGGTCTATTGAACAAGTCGACAGTTGTGCTGACTTGTCGGTCCATTTCCTCCATTTTCCATGTTTCTTCTTGCTTCCTCTTCTTTTTCACCTACGGGGGAGTGGTAGGGATGAGTTGTTCCCAGAGGTTTTCGATATCCTTCCTGTATTGATTGATTGTTTGCACGATCTGATAAATTTTATGCGTCATCATGGGCTTTGTTGTTTGCGTGCTTTTTGGAATTCTTTCATAGGATACAACCAATCCCTGCTCGAGCCTATCCGCATGATCTTTCTCATCTTTGGTCTCTATCTTGACCTTCTCGAGCACCAATTCCAACTCTTCGTTGATGTCCTTCGTTTGCTGCAGTTCTTCTACATCTATGTGTACGCGCAATTGTACCTCCTACGCGACACTGAATTTCAGTTTATACAACACCTTGGTTGGTATCCGCCCCATTACCAACTATATTTGTGCAAGATATTTCAATGGTGTTTGGCCTATAATTTCATCCATGCACAACATGTTGGGTGTAACGTGAAAATTCGAGCTCGCCTGTGTTATCGTCTGGATCATATCCTACTCGCTCGACCCAGCCTTGGATCATGCTTGTGATGTTGTGGGGATTGACTCTATTCCTCTACCTACCCTTTGTGTTTCTTTGATATTCTCTAGGAGTTGCCTCATGTTGACTAAATCCTTTGTTGTTTGGTCCTGGACCATTTGAGCCACGAGGTTCGCGTCGTTCTTAGTGATTGTATATTCTGGTGGAGTTTTTTGTGCCTTAGCTTTCTTGAGATCACCCCAATTGTGTATGATTGGCCTCTTGGTATAGCCTTTCTCCTGTTGGGTAGCACTTGATGTGGTCCCATTTGTTGTCCAAGTCTCCTTTTCTTTCTCCTGTGACACTTGGGTGTTGTTCTTCTTCCCCACCTAGGTACCTTTCTTTGGAACACCCCCTTTCTTTTGTTGTTCTAGCTTCTAACCTGGCTTTGGATTCTTGGGCACTGTTTTTTCTCATGCAGGTGTCTGTTTCTTCCCTGCATCAGCCTCTTTATTCATGGACATCTCTTGATTCAGGACTGGAACTCTCCAGTTGTCTTGCCAATCCTTGATGGCCATTTCTACGTCCTCTTCCTTGACACAGTACCGCAATTATAGCCATTCCTTCTCGGTATCATTTTGTCCTTGGATCCATATTGCATGCCTAGTCTATTTAAAGTTGGCTATGCCTTGCTATTGTGCAACCACTTCTGGCGTAACCCGTCAAGTGTTGGAAATGATTTCCTGCAAGTCATTGTAATACCTTGTGAATGTGCCTGGATTTGCACTTTTGTTTTTTGGGTCTGAAGTGAACCCCAATGATGGGTACCGCACTGTGTGGAAATGAGTGGATCACTCACAAAAGTGTGTATATTTAGGATCCCTCCATGTGACCAAGGAGATCAGGATGAGTAGCTAAGAGTAGTGGAACTTTGTCCCCAAGTCCTGCATGTCCTTGTAGTCTTTAAGGAATAGATTGAAAAAGTACAGGGCCTAGATAAGTATAGTGCCCTCCCCACACTATGCTGCAGATGTGCCAACCCTAACAGGGACTTCCTCCATGTGACACTTCCTGAACAAGTTTCACACCATGAATTTTGTGTCCAACCTGGTTGTTGCATTACTAATGAACTTAATGATGATTCTGCGCAACCCTCTTTCCGTGCCATACATATTCTTCATTTTCTCGGCCTGTTCCTTCTCCTTCATTTTTTCATCGAGGAATTACACGAGTTTCTCTCCCCAAGATGGCAGCCCTGTAATATACACAATGAGATCTACGACTATCAAGTCTGAATATTCCACCCATCGGTATCCTCCGTGGGTAACTGCCATCAACTGCTTGACGCAGTTACTTACGTCATGACCCATTCCAAAGTGCGGGATCTCCAATAGGCTTAGAATATCAGTGTTGTCCAGTCTGACTACCCACTGCTTCAGTTGGACAATTGGTTCATCGAAGGGTCCTATCCCGATGGTATCCAGGTAAATTTGTTTTGAAAACTCCGGAAACTTTTCCATTTTGGTCACATCGTGATTCAAGTACCGTAGTTTTTCCATGTATCCTAACAGGTTAGCCATGACATAGACCCCTTCTAGAATGCGCGGTAAGACTATGGTTGTTGCATCCTGCTTGCGTGGTGATATTGCTACTGGTATTTTTCCCTTCCGCTATGGTGGATGAATCTAGGTTCCAACCTCCATTGTTCTCTCCTCTGTATACACCTATGTCTGGCAAGTGACATCTTCTACTTTGACCTCCTGTGGTTGCTCCAACGTTGTTTTGTGTGACCTTTCTGGCACAACCAATTCTGTCTGGTTTGGGATCGTCCCATTAACCCTCAGGGCTTCTTCATGGTTTTCAGGGAACAAAGGATTACATGCGTCCCTAGCCTGTTGGCCTTGTCCCACTTCTGGCATATCGATATCCATGCCCACTGTTGTGGTTTGTTTGGTTTCCTCCACCACTGGTGTGGGGCTCCCTGGTTCCATATTGGGCGACGTGATTTCGTCCAAGTTGACAAATTTCATAGGTAGGGAAGTTTCATGTTTGGCTCCCTATGGTTGTTGAGGTTCTCTAAGGTTGCTTTGAGGTCTTCTATAGGCCTATATCGATGCTCCTAGTTTGGGTGGTGCCATGGTGGTAAAAATGGTCTCTAACAAACTTAGTTCTCTCTGTAACTCCTGCAAACTAGCTCTCTGATGCATATACTCTGTCTCTCTATGCTTTTCTCAATTTCACAGTAACCCTTCTGATCCCTGCGTGCTTTCCTTATATAGGAATCGTTTGAAAATTCTCAGAGACATTACCCAAGTTTCATTTTGAATGAATTGGCACTTCCCGCATACCTTCCATTGAATTCCCTTTACGTCTTCAGTTGGCATGATTAATGTGATGTCTTGTCAATCTTTCTTGATATTCAATTTTGGTAGACGTCATCAGTTGGCACCTATTTCCCGTACCCACCATTTCCGTTATTTCCACCTTTTTCTGACCATTAGTCCTTTCTCTGTCGTGCTAACATTTCCGATTGCATGTGAACATTCTCTTTTCGGCGTGCTATGTCTTCTTTCACTGGTTTCTACCTTTTGATGTCTGGTGCGGTAACCCCTCTGTCGTTGTGCGCAATCTTTTTTTTTTTAAGTGTTACGAGGTCGACTGTCCCTATACAGCTTCAGTTGACTCCCATTGATCATCCCTTTGAGTTATGTCCCTCCCAAGTCCTTCAACTATACAACTCCCCCATCTATGGCAGTTTGTACTTCATATCTACCCAACCAATGCATTCTGAGTTTTCCTGGGTGTTGAAGATATTTATTGTCGTACACTAAGACTAGGTCTCTCTCTTTGAAATTTTTCCTCTTGATATGTCTATCATGCCAAGCTTTGTCCCTTTATTTTTGTACCTCTTAGTGAAACCCAGCTAGAATGCTATCTTCCTCCATGATCATCATCTGATTTAACATTTCCTGTACCGTGCCTCGCTCTGTCATGTTGGTAATTGTTGCTACACACAGACTATGTACCAAAAGTTCTAATGGCACCATGGCTTCTTTTCCATACACCAGTTGGAATGGTGTATTCCCTATCAATATTTTTCATGTGGTCATGTATTCCCACAGTACTATTGGTATCTTCAAGTCCCAATCATCCCTATTGACGTTGAAGATCTTCGTCAATTCATTCTCGAGGATCTTATTAAAGGCTTCTACTGTTCCATTTGCTTGAGGATGATCCGGTGTACCCTTTTGATGATAAACTTCAAACTCCTCCTTCATCGCCTTAATATTTTTGTTAATTAAGTGAGTGCCTTGGTCACTCATCAAAATCCTTGGGAATCCAAATCTGTTGGGTATGTGTTATATTCTTTGCATGTGTGTGTGTGGGTGCATCAGATTCGACAATTGCATCTGACGATCCCAACTTCCTTCGCCACTTGTGTTGTGTGCATCGGGCACCTTCCTAGGGGGGTCGTAGGGGGGACCAGGTTTGAACCCCCTGGTTATGTGTAACGTTCAAAGAAATGCCCCAAATTTATTTATTTTAGGTCGTTTTTGTTATTTTAGTGGCTTTTTCTATTTTTAGCGGTTTTCTAAATTAATCCTGGATTGAGGGATTATGGTTTTGGTAGCTACGAAATACCTATAACATTGTATATATCATATAGTGAATAGTGAAATTAATACAATGAATATTTGAAAGGTGCGGAACCAAGGAAAGCTAGTTTTCTCCCGGTTAAGGGTTTCCAACATAAATCTTTGTGTACTATGTGTATGAGCTATTGATTAATTTATGTTTTTCTTAAAAATTTGTATGCATTGCTTTACTTCACAAGTTTAAAACTTACAAAATCTAGTGATCACTTGCTCAAACCAGAAGTGTGTTATTGTCTCTATGCTGTAAGCTTTTACTGGTGTTTCTTTTTCCCATATTGTTAAGTATTCTGTCATAGTAATAATGTACCTCGCTCTTGACCTTTTTTTGGGTGGGTTAAATGGTCCCACAAAATCTATTTCCCACTTTTTGAATACCTAGAAGGTTACTTGTGGTCTTAGGGGCATCTCCTCCCATATATTTGGTTTACCAACCCTCTAATATACATCACATCTCTAGAATTAGTCTTTTGAGTCTCTGTTAAAATTATGCCACCATAGTCCTGCGTGCAATACCTTCTGTGCGGTAGATTTTCCTGCATAATGTCCTCCTGCTATTCCCTCGTGGGATTCTATTAAAATCCTAGGTCTTTCATGTTCTAGTGCACATTTTCTTAAGATGTTGTCGGCACCCATCTTGTATAAGTGTCCTACATTCAATTTATAGTCTGTAGCTCTGACTACCGGTTTTTTTTTTTGCAAAGTGTTTAATTCTTGTGGTGCAGTCCCTATACTCATTTATTGAATGATTTATGTGAAATATTCATCATCTAATTGGAATGAAAATAACTGTGCATCGGGAAATTTGTCCTCTAGATTCATAGGTTCCTCTCCATTAGTGATCCTTGACAGGTGATTAGGTCCTGCATTCAACTTCCCTAGTTTGACTATCACTTCAAAGTCAAATTCTTGGAACAACAATAACCATTTACAAATTCTTGCCCCCAACACTGGCTTGTTGACGAGGTATTTGAGACCTGAATGCTTTGTGAACATCTTGAAATGTTTTCCCAATAAGTAATGTCGAAACTTCTGAAGCGCATAGACCATAGCTAAGCCTTCTCTCTCTATAGTATTGTAATTCTGTTATGATTCTGACATTTTTATGCTAGAGAATTCTATTGGATGGTCCAATTCTCCTACTCCTGGCTATGCTAGAATAGCTCCCTATGTTATAGTTGATGCATCTACATGCACATGGAATGTCTTTTCCCAATTTGGGAATACTAGTATTGGTTTGGTTACCATCTTCTCTTTCAGGGTGTCCAATCTTCACTATCAGTGCTCATTCCACTAAAACTTATTGTCTTTTCTTAACAATTTCTCCATTGGCGCAATGATCTGCGCATACCCTTTTATAAATTTCCTCTAGTATCATGTGTGTCCCAACGTTTCTCTTAACTGAAGTACTGATTTTGGTGGTGGTAGATTAACAATTACTGCAATCTTGGTAGGATCTACTAGCAAGCCTTGTTTGCATACTATATGGACCAATAATATCCCAAAGGGTGCGTTGAAGATGAAATTATTGATTTTTAACGATATCTGACACTTTATGCATCTCTCTAACATCAGACTCTATACCCCTACATGGTATTTCAACAGACTATAGACTGTCCAATCATCCAGATATACCTCTAGAAACTGGTGAATGAATTCTTTGAATGCAGTTATGACTACTCTGGAAAATATTGTTGGGGAATTATTTAGTCCAAACAACAAAACTGTGTACTAGTAGGATCCCCATTCTATGGAAAAAGTGGTCTTGTACCTATCTTCTAGAGCTATCTTAATCTGATGGTATCCTAAGAATCCATCAGTGAATGAATAGGCTTCCTGTCCTCCGACTTTATCTAACACCTCATCGGTGAAAGGAGTAGGGAACGGGTCATGTAGGCACACATCATTCAACTTCCTCAGGTCAACACATATCCTTATCCCTCGTTTTTCCTCCTGAACTACCATAGGGCTTACCCATTCATATTCCTCTACATGTTCTATGATTCCAGCCTCCAACATCCTATCAATATCGACTTTGACTTTCTACTTATATATAGGGTTTAGTCTATATGGTCTCTGTCTGATTGGTCTTGCCTCAGATCTAAGAGGTATATTCATTTCCGTGAGCTCTCCTGCTATGCCTTTCATTTCTATGAACGTTGTTGGGAACAGGTCGATGTACTCGTGCAATAAATCTGTTATGGTTTCCATTGTTTTCTCATCCTAATAGTCTCAAATGTTGTCCATTTTGGGATTCTCAAGTCTTCCAATGTTGAATTTATTTACCTTGATCGGTACAAAACATACTTCGTATTCTAGAGGGGGACCTTCCACTTCTCTTTCACCTTCAACCTCCACAATCTGAATTTTTCATGGGTCATCTACATCTGGTGCTTCTTCCTGCACATGGTAGCATGACAATAGTTCTTTTACTGTCTGTCTGTTTTGTTGTTGTTCTTATGTCATGAGTTAAACTTCTAGTTCTTTAATGAATATCACCCCTTTGATTTGTTTAAGTGCTAAGTCTATGTTTGGGTTCTTATGCTCAAATGAGAAAGTGACTGTAAAGTTCTGCTGTAATACTGTCCAGTTTGTAGTTCCTCTATGAAATTCTAGGTTTGTATACCAGTTTGTTGGAATCCCTGATAACGTCTGAACAAAATGACGTGGCCATTATTCCAGTGGTTTCATCCTCCATAGAGTTCTTCACTTCACCAAGTGCTCTGTTGGTTCTCCCTGTCCATCATATTTCTGTAGTTGGTTGCTTCCCTGTCCTTCACCAAACCTGATGCGTGGTAACTTCTTACATTGGTACTAGTCCTTAAATATTTCTTTGTGTGCACCCCACCATCTGGTAGGTGTTTCCTTGAGTGATATATCCAGGGATAAGAGACTCTGATTTTCTAACACTTCATCTTTGTATCATTTTAAAAATGCTTCTAAGTCATTCACCCCATGGAATATGGGAGGTTCCCTTATCTCTGTACCTACCCATCTTACTGCGCAGTCTATTCTTGTGCATCTTCTTGTGGAGACTTCGTGTAACCTTCGTTGCCAATTATCTAAGACCATATCTTAGTTTGACATACATGAGGTGTTGCTTCTCCAACTGAGTACCCCATCTGCAGTTGGGTTCACATAATATTCTTCTCACGTGGTTGTTCTGTACAATTGGTTAATTTCATCTAGGTCTAAGCAATTAGGTTCTACAAACCTTTCCCCTTCTGATGGATCTAATGGCGCACTGAATCTATATTCTCCTGAATCGAATGTCATCTTCCTCATCTTTAAGTTGATTATGGCATGATTGTCAAATTCCCAATCCAAGCCAAGCAATGTCTAATAAGGTGTTGTTCCATCCACTATCTCTATTACTTTGAAATCGACTTTAGTATGCACTCCATCCATATCTACTATCACTCCTTTTAGTCTTCCAATTGTTAGAACTTTGTGTTGATTTGCTAGTTTCAGTGGAACAGGTAAATATCCTAATGTGGGTTCTCCCATACATTGCCATGTCTTCTTGGGTATCATATTTACTTTGGAACCTAAATCGAGTATAATATCTCCCATGTTGAAATCTCCAATGTTGGTGTTCAATCCGAATTCTTTGTTTGTTCTCCTCCTTGTTTGCATATGATTAATTGTTTTTTGTTCTAGCCTTCCTTCTGCCTCTATGCTACATCTTTCTAGAATATTTTGTAATACTTTAATAGAGGATGGATCATTTAGTAGTTTAACATGGGATTGCAAAAAACATTTAATCGTACTTACTTGTCCCAGGGACTATGATTCTTTGGTGTGGTCCAACGATGGAGGCATTTTGTATTCTAGTACTTCCTTATTATGTTGCGTATTTGATGTCGATGCAATGCCTGGCCTGCTTGAATATCTCCTTTTCGTTCTGCACATAAAAATGCTTATTTGGTTCGACATTCTTCTTCACCCATTGGTGTTGTGATGGATCTTGTCTTACTGCATCATTTCCTGTCTTAGATCCTCCCTGCGTAACTATGTTGATGTTTCTTCCTTCATCCCTTGATTCCTTCGAAATCCACTAAACATTATGATTGTTCTTATTTATCTTTTCCTGGATCTTCCCCAATAGTGTAGGACATTGTGTCCTGGTTGTTGAAAGTTGTGGCATACCACTAGTCCTCTACCTCTTCCAAAGCCTCCTCTTCATCTTCCTCCACCTCTGTAGCTAGCTCAATCTCCTCGTGGTGCATTATACTGAGGTGCCTAGTTATACTGCGTGTGATTATAGTGTGGCTGCGCAGTATTTTACTACGGCTACACAATGTTATATTGTTGCTACGTAGTGTTATACGGGGCTAGTACTTGGTTAAAATGTGGTGCAGATTTCTCGGTCATCATTTGTTCCTGCACCTTGTAAGCATATGAGGTTCTTTCCCTCATGAGGTCCATGGTCATGCAATCTTTTTCATCATGGCCTACTGACTTGAAAAAGTTGCAATATGATCTCTTAGGTATTGTCTGGTACTTATACATCATTGGGAAGTGATATGGATCATGCCCCTGTTTCTTATAGATCTCACACCATATTCTTCATGTTGGCAATGGGTTTGGCATTCATGCTACCATGTATTGCACGAATGTTGGACGTTCGTTCTTATGGTGTCCTTCCATCCTACATGTGGTACACAAAACAACTTCTCTTTTGTCCTTACCTTTGTTCTGGTTTAGCTGGAATGTTAAGTTCTTCAGATCCTCTTTCAGCTCCTCTATGGATGGATCTGTATTCTGATATTGGTTCTCTTCCAGTTGTAGGGCTTCCTGTAGGGCCTCTTCCTGTGTCTGAAACTTTTGTTGTCGCAAAGGGTATTTCAAGTGTGGTAGAAATGAAATAACAAACAGATTCCTATGTTGCATATCTGTCATGACATACTTTAGATTTCCCTTCAATTGTTTGAATCTCTGGTCAATCTCCCATATAGATTCTCCTAGATTCTGTCTAATATCTATCATCTCATTCATGTATTGATCCTCTGAAATATGCTTCTAGAATTCATTTATCAACAACTTCTTGATATCTCCAATCATTTTGGTTGTCCCTAGCATATTGTCTGCAGCTAAGCTCATGTACCAATCCAGTGCGTAATCTCTTAGCATGATATCTAACTATGCAAGTTTAGTTTCCTCATCTATGATTTGTTTTTCTTCCCAGATCTTTTAAAAAATGAACAAGTGATTCTTAGGGTCCTATGGCGCCTCTCCTTTGAATTCCAGTAACGTGATGGTGGGATCATGTCCTGCCATCCTAAATGTTGAACTACTACCTCCGTGTGGTGTAGATACTTGACTAATTCTGCCTAAGCTGGCTCCCCCAGTTGTTGTCCCTTGTGCATATGTACTTCCTTTTGTCTTCCTTCTCCCAAAGTTCGATTGTCTAAATGGTGGTGTGCTTCTTGGTGTATTAGTCGCACATGGGTTAATGGATTCCACACTCAAACTGATATGGATAGGACTGCTACCTTCTATTCCTTCTCTTAGACCTCTCGTCTTTCTCTCATACATTACGCATAGGATTTCCTCAATATGCTCCACAACCTACAGATTCTCTACCTCTTATTCATCACTTTCCAAGCCTTCTCTCGCGGCTACGAATCTCTTCTTGGTGTTCAACTTATATTGGTAGGGTACTCCACTGCACGTTTTTCCAGTTGTTTCCATGATCCACTTGATCTAGTCTTCTTCCATAATAATTGGGTCCAAGGCATCCTCCTTTCCTTTATCCCTTTCTCCCTCCATTCCTCCTTCTCCTGTCAGTGCTTCCCCCCTTCCCCCATGCACGTAGGGAAGTTTAGTTGTCTGAATCCATTGTCATTACACCTTTGTTATATAGTAATATCTTAATAGAAGTATATAACGATATTATGTACCTACCTCGAGGTCCCTTCAATAACTCTTGTTCTTCCACACTGTAAGAATTCACTGTATCTACTACAAATTCTGTGATAAATCCTGCAACAATGTTGTCTAACCATAAATCTACTTCTTGCGTAAACTTATTATCAACTCGTTGTAACTACGCAATCTCTACAAGATTCCACTCTAGTTGTATGATCTATTTTTTGGGATGGTTGTCTTTCAACCTTTTTATCCAGTCCTGCAATACATGCAGAAAATCACAAAAAAATACTTCATGCAATTTGTTGAATACGTACTTGTCCAAATATATGTGCGGTGTCAACTTAGGGTTTTTGTTATCTTTCTGTGAAAACTTCATATCCTTTGTTTTCAACCAACTCTCTATATCTACCTTCATTTGATTCCACAATCTCAACATCCCCTTTTAGATTTTCATTCTCTTAGCATGTTGTCATCCTGTCTATCATTATTTTAACACGTCTTACACAAATCTCATGTACTCAATCCCATTCTTTTCCAACCAACCGACAGCATAACCATTTGTTGGCTATTCTGTGTCTCTAATTTACTACTTAGGATTCTTTATGGGTTATTCTGATCCTACCTTACTATCATAGATTGACCTGATTCAGATTTAATAAGATCCCAACAAAATCCCTCTAAAACTATCGGCCCCTCTGGAAGACCAGAAGGAAACAAAGGACATAGATTTTACTACATAGTCTCACCTAAGATAGCTCTATGGGTGGCTGCAATACTCAGGTGTTTGCAACCTAGGAATGAGTGGATATACACAGTTGTATCTTGTAATCTTTACTTATTCAGTCTAACATATGATTATAGAATTCATTCGATTTATGCATTTGAAATACCATATCTAACTAGTTACTTAATTCATCTAAAATTCAACATTTAACAACAATAAAGGAACATGCATTCATTCACATAACACAGGTGTTACCGTGGTTCAACCCCTCTTGGGATACGTCCACAAATATCTGGCTCTAAAGCTCTTTATTATAATTTAGTAATAGGTCACTCTGCATGTTTTAAAATATTAGATCTTACACTCTCCAACTGGCTCGTCGATCCCTGTGAGGTTGACTAGATCACACTAGGATCCTCAACCTGCGATCTAACCCTCGGGATCGAGTCGCTCATAGCTTCCCTAGCTCACTAGCTTACTAACTTGTGTAGTTCTTACAATTCTCTCCTCCTTGGTTGAATCTCTTCTCTTCCTCTAAGTAATACCTATTTATATTCTTGGCTCATCATCCATTACAATACATTACAAAAACCCTAACCCTAGCATCGTTAGGTCTTCCTTGCATGCGCACCTCATCTTCTTCCCGTACATGTGCTACTTTTCCTTCCAGTTGTCCTTTTCTCCTTTCATGATTCTCTTCCCAAAAATATCCTTTTCTCTTCATTAGGCCCACATCCAACAGGATGTAACAAAAAATTTATTATAGAAAGAGATTCTACCATTAAAAACTTTCCCAAAATCTACCAAAATATGTGTTATGATCACTAGAATATGTGGCCAAAATCTTAGCAAATTTCAGCAGTTGAATTAAGAGTTATTAGAGAAATTTTGATTATGGTTTATGATGTAGGAGCATCGCTCCACCTCAATAATGCTCCAGCATGCTGACACACAGATGCGCAATGGAGAAAGGGAGAAGCACTGACCCTCCCATTTTTAAATTTGAAATATGGTCCAATACAGATTTCGTGTTGTAAGGTTGATAAATATGAGGCCATGCTTTTCTAGAGGTAGTGTATAGGGTTGCCTTAAATGGTTGTTGGTAGCAGGTCTAGATTGTAGTCAGTTCTGGGTAAACATTTATGGAATGAGTTGTAGGAGTATGGTGTCGTAACTGAGACAGTGATGGCACTAAGGCGATGAAGAGGATAAGCTCGTAGAACCCTCTTTTGTAATCAAGAGACTTGAGAGAGAGAGATATCAGGTAGAGAGGTCTTAGGAGTAGAAATCAGAGTAGATTTAGGTTAGGAGGACTTGAGAGAACTGGGACTCGATTACAGTCCAATTTTTGTAAACATCTGTGTAAACAAACAAAGATAATAGAAAAGTAGTTTTTCCTGCATATCGTGTGTTTTTGTATTTTCATGAATGAATGTTGTGGATGTGTGATAAGTTTCATTCATAGTAGGAGATAGATTTATTTTCTCTTCATTGAGTTTTATAATATTGTTCTATATTCTTTAGGCTATGCAAGGAGTGCACAACAGAACATTTGAGGTTTTGTAGCCAGCACAAAGAGTGTGCATCTGAACTCTGTGGAGTCAGAAAAGAACATACCAGAAGGGCACACTAGAGCGATCACATACTCAAGAGGAACCTCAAGGTTACTGAATACCTTAGGGGCGGGAACTACGCAGAAGGAGCACAAAGAAACAAAGTTACTGAGAATTATGTAGAGCTCTACCAGGTGGGCATCGAGCGAGTGAAAGAGTGCATAGAATGAACTCTGTGTTGAGTTCGAGAGGAACCAGAGTTACTGAACACTCTATAAGGAGGATCTCTACAAGGTGTGCATCGAGCAAGGAGATTGCCAGGAGGGCGAGAAGAATTTATTTTCAAGAAATCCTTCGGATTTGAGTTTGATGAAATCCCAGAGATGCAAGGAGTGCATGGGAGATGAAAATATTTGAGGATATAAAACTCCAAAGGAATAACACAAGGAGTGCATGGGAAGAAAAATTATTCTAAGTCCTAAAGCTCAAAAGAGACAATGTGTTCAAGAGCGTAAGCGAGACCCTAGATAGTCGGGTTCGAAGGAGAAATTTCAAAGGCCGAGAGCTTTGAATACTTTCAAAATCTTTGAATTCAGGAGAAGGTGGAAACTTAGGGGGAGGAGCGACAACAACTGTTATATTGGTTGTGGGAAAGGAGCATGGACCGTTAGATCAACGTCCAGTGATACCAGGAATCGTAGAGGAGGAAACAGATCTCAAGCGTTGGATTTGAGCGTAGAGGATCAGTCGTCGTCTGATCATAAGGAGGCGCACAAGATTTAGTGTTGTGTATATGCAGGAGAGTGGACTCGCAAAAGTCCCGAAGTCCCGAAGTCATTTGGGGTTGTCCATCATTTGAGAGGACGCGTGGAGAAAATCCATCAAGCTCGGGTGAAGATGCTCTGGGAGGAACAAGCACATAGAATATTGAAACACCCGAAGATCAAAGAACCGAAGAGCTGGAGGGAATCTGAACCATCAAATTCGGAGGGACATGCATCAGCAAGTTGTGAGATCAAGAGAAATATGGGGGATGGAATTTTGAAACACCCGAACCCCGAATAGTCAAAGAGATGAGGGTCGTTGATCTGGAGGAGATAGTTGTCAACAGATCTGAGTCTCCGAGTGAAATTACTCTGAGAGAAATGAGTGCATAGGAGTTTGAGACTCTCGAAGCCCAAAGCGCCAAAGAGCCAAAGACCCATAGACCCAAAGAGAATCTGGATTGTCAGATCCAAAAAGGGCACATGGCGAAAGATTGTGAATTCCATGTGAAGTCACTCCAGCAGACCGCGAAGGAGAAATGTTTGACATTGTTGAAGCCTGAACAACCGAATCGAATGATAGTCGTCGATATGGAAGAGGATAGGTGTCACCAAATCATGAATTTCAGAGAATTTCACTTTAGGGTTTTTATGAAAAGAAGTTTCAGAAAGTTCTGAAGCGTCAAAGGCCGAAATGATTAAGGGTCATTGATCCCAAAGGAAGAACACAGGTCATTGATATGCAAAGGGAAACATGGAGGATGGAGATTCACTTTGTTATACATCCATTGAAAAACCGTTGGATCAAGAGAGGATAGGGGTCAGAAGATATAACACTCTAGAAGATTTCACTTCAGAGATTTGTGGTGGTTGAGATTTGAGAACGCCGAAGGCTGAAGTCTCGAAAATGATGAGAGTCATCGATGCGAAGGAGGAAACGTGGTTCCAGATCTAAGACTCGAGAGAAAAGTGGAGGAGTAAGGTTCCAAAGACTCAGAGAAGAGATCTTGACCGTTAATCGAGAAGGGAGCCAAAGGGTCGTTGATCTGGTTAAGGAGGCCAAAGTCCCGAAGTGAGAGCACGACCGTTGATTGGGGAGATTACGTGTTAGCAGATCTTCCAATTTGAAAGATGACCAGTCAAAGGTAGTGGGAGTTTGAGAATTGAGATTCCTGAAGGCTGGATTCATGGAGGGGATCCTGGCTACAAATTTGAAGGGACAGGTGTCGAAATATATTTCATTCTAGAAGATTGCCATGTATAGGTAGCAAGGGTTTGAGATTTCAAAACCCCAAAGTCTGAAATTGTGAATAGATCTCTTTTGTTGATTTTAGAGAGACATATATGTTATGTGGATTTGGAGAGGGAAGATATGAACCATATATCCAGAGGTACCATCAAGATCGAGAGATCGACGGTCCCACAACATTTAGGGGATTGAAGGTGCATGAAGTTTAATGGGTAATCGCACAATCATGCGGGTCACCGCCCAAGGGAAGACAGAAGAAGGGGATAGTGGAGGGAGCTAGTGCCTACAAGTGCACATTTCCGCAAGGTTATAACCTAGGGGCGTATTGAAGGAAGGGGCTAGTGTAAAGGAGTTAGTGCCAGCAATTTGAAGAGTGCCAGAGCACGCATACGAAGGGTCACGGGTATCACAGGACCTGCACCTTGGGAAAAAAGGGGACCTGTGTATAGTTGAATTAGGTTCAAAGAGGAACTCGAAGAGTCAATTCGAATAAGGAAAAGGAAATATCTAGAGACCAGGAGGTCACGCAGGCCCAGGAGGGAAAGGGGTCTGCATTAGGTGGTATCAGAGTTGAATTTTCATTTATAGATTTTAGGCGAAAGAGAAAGAGGAGAAGGTCGAATTTTTGTTTGCAGACAACATACAAGAGAGAGACGGTAAAGGGAGATGACCTGATAACATCAGGTGGTATCACAAATAGGATTTTTCGTGTAGGCAATGGGTGAAAGTAAGGCAGAGTATTGATTCTCTGTAAGAAGGTTGTTGCACGCGCACGGAAGCAACCAAAATTTAGACAACCAGGTAAGTTGTGAGAGAATATGGAGATGCTCTTAGAGGTAGAGTAATCCATAGGCTTGCCAGGAGGGCAGGTAGAAGGTAGAAATGGCTACTGAAGGCCATGGGCATGGTAAAAGAGAAGACCGCAAGAAGAAGAGAAATCCAGAGATGGATATGGAGTTTAATGAGATAAAATAAAGAATGGAACAACTAACATTAAAAAGACAGCAAGATGCTAAAGCGAATTGGGTGTATGAGTGGCCCATGAAGAAGACGATGAAGTGGCCAGTCAAGAGATTGTTGGGTAGAGGACAACAATGGTTGTTAAAGAAGTGGCTAAGGTATGTCGAAATCCTCAGAGATGAAGAGGAAGTGGTTCACATATGTGAGCCAGAAGCTAGAAGGAACCTCAATGATGAGGAGGAGGTGAGATCAGATAAATATCTCATAAACTACCAGGAGAGAAGAGATAGATTTTTATATTTCTAGGTGGGAAATGAATTGAGATTAGTAGAGGATATCAGAAACTGCCAGGTGGGAAGAAGTGGAATTTCAAGTTTCTAGGTGGGCAATGGAAAGAGATCAGTGGAAGGTCTCATATACTGCCATAGGATTAGTGTTAAAAGTTCAAATTGACAGGTGGGCAATGAGATGGGATTGGTTGATATCATAGACTATGAGGTGGCTAGGGGGAAATAAATGAGATTGTCATAAAGTCTAAGGAGCTCAAAAGTGAGTTCATATCAACAAGGAGTGTTGATAGATGAAGATTCATGTGGATTTGCAGACAATGTGAATGAATATGATGAGAAGTTAAACACTCTCACCATCCAGGAGGAGGATCAGAGGAGGATTTTGATTATTGGGGAAATTCAGATATTCCTACCATATAGGCTAGTTGAGGCCAGAGCATGTGTTGCAGATGCAATAACAGAGGAAGGATAACTAAAGGTGACTGTCATGATGAAGGAACAAATATCATAAGTTGCCTAAGGAGAAGAAGAATATGAGCACACAGTTGAGAGGCTCACTCAATGGGAAATATAATTGAGGATGTTGGAGGATTAGTTGCACAATCTAGAACCAACAAATGGCTGAGATAAGACTATCATGCAAATTTTAGGAGAAGAAGATTCAGCGGAATCGCTCAAAAAGTTCAGCCAGGAAGCTGAAAAGGAGATGACTGCAGCACTGGATCCTACATCATAATAGGAAGTAGACAACATGGACTTTGCTGAGATGTATGAGGAATTGGAAGCCCTAGAGAGAGGGGTAATGGTGCAAATATTTCACATCTGACAGTTCAAGTTGGAAATAGATGGAGGAGCATACTAGCTCGGAGAACCACTGAAGCAATGTCGAGATGTACCAGCAGAGGAGATGACAGAAGAAGCCAATATGTCAGTGGGGGAGACTGAGAAACATGTCAGTCAATAAGAGACTGTAGAATTGGAGTCTGCAGTAGGGTGGCAAGCTAAGGCCACAAGAGATAGAGAAAATTGTAAGGGGGGTTGAGTTGATCTACCCATTGACAAGAAGGAAGAATTGCAGCATAGAAGACTGCATAAGAAGAGACAGCCACTGGAGCAGCTGGACAGGGTGATAGCAGAGATAAGGAAGATGATTTCGAGGCCAGCAAAAGTAGTCAACAAATGGAAGATGAATGGAGGAGAGCCTTCCATAGCATCATGGAAGAAGGAAAAGAAGAAACAACATAGAGGAGAAAGAGGACAACTCCAAGGAAGAGTTTGGGATCCAGGAGGTTTTCAACACTGGAAAAGAGGAGCTTATGATTTTCCTAGAAGTGGAGCATGATGCACGGGCATCGCTCCACCTCAGCAATGCGCTAGCATGCTAACATGCAAACGTGCAATGGAGAAAGGGAGAGGCACTGGCCCTCCCATTTTTAAATTTGAAATATGGTCCAATACTGATTTCATGTTGTAACGATAATAAATGTGAGGCCATGCCTTTGTACAGGTAGTGGATAGGGTTGCCTTAAATGGTTTCTTGTAGCAAGTCCAGATCATAATTAGGTTTGGATAAACATTTATGGAATGATTCATAGGAGTATGGTGTTGTAACTAAGATAGTGATGGCACTAAGGCGATGAAGATGATAATCTCGTAGAGCCCTCTTTTGTAATCAAGATACTTGAGAGAGAGAGAGAGATATCAGGTAGATGTGTATTAGGAGCAGAAATCATAGTAGATTTAGGTTAGGAGAACTTGAGAGAACTGGGACTCAGTTGCAGTCTAGTTTTTGTAAACATCTGTATAGACACATAGAGATAATAGAAAAAACAGTTTTTCCTGCATATCATGTGTTTGTGTATTTTCATGAATGAATGTTGTGGATATGGGATAAGTTTCATTTGCAGTAGAAGATAGATTTATTTTATCTTCATTGAGTTTTATAATATCATTCTGGATTCTTTAGGCTGTGCAAGGAGTGCACAACAAAACATTTGAGGTTTTGTATCCAGCACAAGGAGTGTGCATCTAAACTCTATGGAGTCAGAAAAGAATGTGCCAGAAGGGCATACCAGAGTGATCACAGACTCAAGAGGAAACTCAAGGTTATTGAATACCTTGGGGGGGGGAACTGTGCAAAAGGAGCATAGAGAAACATAGTTACTGAGAATTTTGTAGATCTCTGCTAGGTGGGCATCGAGCGAGTGCAAGAGTGCATAGAAGAAACTATGTGTTGAGTTCAGGAGGAACCAAAGTTACTGAACACTCTCTAAGGAGGAGCTCTGCAAGATGTGCATCGAGCAAGGAGATCGCCAGGAGGGTGAGAATAATTTCTTTTCAAGAAATCCTTCGTATCCGAGTTTGATGAAATCCCAGAGATGCAAGGAGTGCGTGGGAGATCAAAATATTCAAGGAGATCAAGATTAGAAGGAATAACGCAAGGAGTGTGTGGGAAGAGGACTTATTCTAAGTCCTAAATCTCAGAAGAGATAATGAGTTCAAGAGCGTAAGAAAGACCCTAGATATTCGGGTTCGAGGAGAAATTGCAAAGGCCGGGAGATTTGAACACTTTCAAAATATTCCAAGTCGGGATAAGGTGGAATCTTAGGAGGAGGAGAGAAAACAACTATTAGATTGGTTGTGGTAAAGGGTCATGGACCGTTAGATCAACGTCCAGTGATATAAGGAAGTGCAGAGGAGGCAACAGATCTCAAGTGTTGAATCACAACACAGAGGATTAGTTGTTGTCTGATCACGAGGAGGTGCACAAGATTTAGCGTTGTGTATACATAGGAGAGTGGAGTCTCAAAAGTACCGAAGTCATTTGGGACCGTCCATAATTTGAGAGGGCGCGTGGCAGAAATCCATCAAGTTCGGGTGAAGACGCTCCAGGAGGAACACGCACATAGAAGGTTGAAACACCCGAAGCCCGAAGAGCTAAAGAGTCAGAGGGAATATGAACTGTCAAATTTGGAGGGACATGCGTCAGCAAGTCATCATATCAGGAGAAAGACGAGGGATGGAATGTTGAAACACCCAAACCTGAATAACCGAAGAGCTAAGGGTCGTCGATCTACGAGGAGACGGTTATCAACAAATATGAGTCTTCGAGTTAAAGTACTCTGAGAGAAATGAGTGCATAGGATTTTGAGACTCCCAAATCCTAAAGCACCGAAGAGATGAAGAGCCAAAGACCCGAAGACCCTAAGAGAATCTAGACCGTTAGATCCAGAAAGGGTGTGTGGCGAAAGATCGTGAATTCTGGGTGAAGTCACTCCGGGAGACCGCGAAGGAGAAATGTTTGACATCACTGAATCTTGAACAAACTAAGTGAATGATAGCCATCAATATGGAAGAGGACAGGTGTCACCATATCGTGAACTTCGGAGGATTTCACTGCATAGTTTTTATGGAAAGAAGTTTCGGAAAGTTCTGAAGCACTGAAGGCCAAAATGATTAAGGGTCGTTGATCCCAAAGGAAGAATGTGGGTCATTGATATGCGAAGGGACACATGGAGGATGAAGATTCACTATGTTAGACAACCATTGAACAACCATTGGATCAAGAGAGGATAGGTGTCAAAAAATACAACACTTTGGAATATTTCACTTCGGAGATTTGTGGTTGTTGAGATTTGAGAACGTCGAAGGTTGAAGTCCCAAAAATGATGAGATTTGTCGATACAAAGGAGGACATGCATCTCCATATATATGACTCCGGAGAAAAGCGGAGGAGTAAGGGTCTGAAGACCCGGAGAAGAGATCTCGATCATTTATCAAGAAGGAGCCAGAGGGCCATTGATCTGGTTGAGGAGGCCAAAGTCCTGAAGCGGGAGCATGACCATTGATTGGGGAGAGCACGTTTCAACATATCTTCCACTCCGGAAGATGACGAGTCAAAGATAGCGTGAGTTTGATAATTGATATTCTCGAAGTCTGGATTCGCGGAGGGGATCCTCGCCGCACATTTGAGGGGACAAGTGTCAAAATGTCTTCCATTTCGGAATATTTCCATGTGGAGGTAGCAAGGGTTTGAGATTTCAAAACCCTAAAGTCCAAAATTGTGAATAGCTCTCATCTGTTGATTTTGGAGAGACAGATCTGGTCCATGGATTTGGAGAGGTCATATATGAACCATTGATCCATAGATACCATCAAGATTAGGAGATTGATAGTCCCACAACATTTCGGGGATTGAAGGTGCATGAATTTTAATGGGTAATTGCGTGGTCATGTGGGTTTCCTCCCAAGGGAACACGCAAGAAGGGGCTATTGGAGGGAGCCAACACTCACAAGTGCACATTTGCGCAAGGTTATAACCTAGGGGCATATTGAAGGAAGGGGCTAGTGTAAAGGAGCTAGCGCCCGAAATTTGAAGAGCCCCAGAGTACGCAGATGAAGGGTCATGGGTATCAAAGGACCTGTTCCTTGGGAGAAAAGGGGACTTTTGTATAGCTGAATTGGATTCAAAAAGGAACTCGAAGAGTTAATCCGACTCAGGACAAGGAAAGATACAGAGACCGGGAGGTCACGCAGCCCTAGGAGGGAAGGGGTATGCATCAATTTCTGTAGCCCTAATGGTTGAAGATGAAAGTTCATTACAACATAAATCAATACCCCTTTAGAGGGGAAACCCTAGTGGTTAATAGGTTCTCTAGGCACAACGAACAAAACCCAAATTGCAGAAAGTTGAAATGACAAAAAATCTTGTTTCCCAATACACTATTTTATTTCTCCAATGCAAAATATTTAGATTAGTGCCTTTAAAATTGGGTAAATGGAGTCTTAAAATAAAGATTTAGATCAACAAATACCCTACGAGTGTAATCCGTTTTACTTCCTATGGTATGCCAATCAAACTTAGGGTTAATCTAAGAGGTTATACACACTCTTATTCCTCCTAGAAACCCTAGAAAAATAACTTGTAAACTTTAGCAAATTAGATTAAACTTGATGGAGGGTGTATCCAACATACACCTCTGAGGGTTTTAAACAACCATAACCAAGAAATAGAAAGAAATAACTAATTATGCATATTTTTCCTGACCAATTCCAAGAGAGAGAGATCAAACACTAGTTTCACCAATCAAATTCACCATTCAAGATCAAGAGAACAAGCATCCAAGAGGTGTGCATCACTCCTCCTCATCCATTCACCAAAGTATATCACCATAAAACATTTGCACAAGAGAGAAACACCATAATGCTCAAAGCTAGTGAAAATTTCAGCCAAATACTTCTCACAATGGGAGATTTATGGTATCTAATGAGATTCATATGATCTCTATTTATACAAAAGTTTTAAAACAACCCTTATATTACCCCTTGAAGAAAATAATAATATTTAATTTCCAATTTAGCACAATAGAAACCCTAAAATAAGATTATGTAACCCCTTTAGGGGACTTTTTGACACTTTGACCACGTCATTGGAGAATAAAATGAAGGTCATTGGGGTTCCTAGAACCTCCTCTTCATGTTCTAGGGTCAATCCATGTCTCCTCTGGTAAAATCATGTCAAGTGAAAGTGTGAAATAAATCCATCACCACCAAACCCCCTCAAGCATGATGCCAGGCCTAAAAAAGTGACATTTTTCCTTTCCTAGGCAAGTCGTTTGGGTAATAGGGGATAATTAAGGTCATCCATGATGTATTCTAGGCCTTTAAAGGCAAGTCATCATGATCTAGCATGTGGACCCTTGGCATCCAACCTATGGGATTTAATCCCCATGGAAGCCCAAGCTAGGTTTGTTCCTCCAAAAATGTCCACCAAACAAGGTCCTACAAAACAAATGGGCATACCCTCCAAGGATCTCAAGTCAAAATATCATGGAAAGTGAAAACCACATCCAATAAAAAGGCACCTAAACATGTGCATCAAAACTATTGTTGGACATATTGTCATTGATGTCAACAGTCGAAGTCATTGTTATGTGATGATGAATTTTTATGATGAACTGTCATTGATGAAAAACAGGGAGTAGAAGAACATTAATCAAAGCTCAGAAGGAAAATCACATTGTAGAAATGCTATCGGGATTGAAATCCACACAGTAAAAATCCAAAAGAATTGAGGAGGAATTATTTCCACTTAAGTAGTTTTTTGGGACAAACCAGGACCGTAATATTGAGGGGAAGTCAAGGAAGAATTAAATCTCAATTGACAGATTTGAAGCAGGATCTTCATAAGGTTTCCCATCTGAGATCAAGGAGGGAATTTAGATGAATTCTCGACCATCCGATCGATTAAAGTGGAAGGATAGAGTAAAGCATGAGATGCTAACCGATAACAAGCAGTCATCGTAGTATTATGACTTGTTCGGTAGGTAAAAACTCCAAAGGGATTGAACTTATCAGAGTTCGATTAGGCTAGAGCCTCAGAGTCATGAATAGTCAAATACCCAAAGAGCGAAGCTCCTTTGTTCCTAAGCCCATGGTCCTATCTCCTGAAATTATGAAAAGTTATCAGAGCAAGGAAGTGTTGATAAACACTTCGGTAGAATTTTCTCCACGAGAGTTGAATAACTGCAAAGACCAGAGTCCCAAAGCATTGAAGTCCCAAAGTGAACGATAACCATCCACTCAACTGCAAATCGAAAATCGGCTGTTCGATCTACTTCAGCGAAATTCACTCTAGAGGGATTGAACCTCTCAGAGTTCAAGTAGTCTGGAGCCCCAAAGTCACGAATGGTCAAAATGAATCTGGACCATTGATATAAGAACTGATCATAGTCGTTGGATCAAGGATTCATATGAACCTACGAATGTCAACACATCAAGATATCCAAATCAATAAGGACAAGTGGTGCAATCATATAGTGACAAGTGTTTAGGTTCAGATGGCACTTTAGGTTACATAAATCATGAATATAGGTGACACATGCTAGCCACTCAACCAGTTCCACATCAACAATGAAGTCATCAAGTTACGTCCCTCCGGGAGTAGTGGAAATATACGCAAGTAATCCCATATTGACCACTTCAACACTGAACAACTCTAGAGGAAATTGAAGAAGCAATTACTTGGACCTCCAAAGCCCAGAGTCCCAAAGTCCCAAAGTCCCAAAGTAAATAGTGGTCATCCATCTCAACCTTGGATTAATTCATAACCAATGGATTAATAAGTAAAAGGATAAGTAAGGATTGTATCTAGACCATTGATTTGGTTACAGGAATCACGCCAACCATCAGATCAACCCTTGTGAGAGGTAACCACTTCAGGGAATTGAAACTATGAAAGATTCAATGAGGGATAAATTGCTCGAAGGCTGAAGTCTAGAGGACTAGGTTCCAGCCCTCGGTCATGGGTTACGAACACATAAAGTCATGAAGCGCTAGGAACACCGCTTAAATTAATAAGCCCGTGGTTTTTCACATATGGTCACATGTAAATGGCTTGAAGGAAGTGCCTCTACATAATTCGATTTATGCAATATTTGCAAAGACACAGAATCGATTTAAAAATGAAATCAATCCATATCTGTGATTGATTTATGAAAATCACTCTCACTAAATTAAAAACCTTCACGATAATGTTTGAATAATAATAGAGATTATTTTTAATTTAAAATGAAGAGGTGTGATGGTCCAAACAAAGGGACACAATGCTTCAGAGCTCACACTAGTTAGAGGATTATATAAAAGAGAAAGAATGGTGAGAAGAAATTTTCTCTGCAGTCCACATCAAAAGATCAAAACAAAAGTAGAGTCTAAGAAGAAGAATTGATGATTCTTATGCAGTGAAGGTGGAAGGGAGGAGCATAGAAGGATTCATATCCTTTACTAAGTAAATATAAGGGAGTTTGTTCTTCCTATGGTTGGTGCCCTAAATATAAGGGAGTTGGTGCTTCCTAGGGTTGGTGACCTAAAGACAAGAGATTTGGTGCTTCCTAGGGTTGGTGCACTAAAGATAAGGGAGTTGGTGCTTGTTGGTCCTTGACCAAGTTTTGAGGATCCTTGGCCAGGTTTGACCTACTTTTAGGACTTCGACAGGATGTCAAAGGTGGAGCGCAAGTTGAAGCAGAGATCGCAGGATCTCGGACCCTTTTTAGGTCCTTTTGGGTTTTGGGCTTATGTAATGGGTATGGGGATGTCGGCCCATGGGTTTAACCATGTTTAGGCCTCTTTTGTAATGTATAAATAGAAAGATAGGTGATGTAAGTGTGCATGTATGTATGCTAAGTGCAAAGGCACAAGTGTGTGATACCAAGTTCTAAGTGCAAGTGGTAGTTGACATGCTTTGTGCATGTCATGTGAGACTTGCAAGGCTAAGTTCAAGTGACTGTAAGAGATTGAGTAGAAGCTTTGTGCTGTAACCTAGCTTGGGGAAGGAGGATTTAGTGAGGTGCACGTAGATCTCTTGTCCTATGTGGAGTAGGATCTTGTGGCTCTGTGAATGTAGCTGATTGACTGAAGATAATAAAAGAGAAGAAGAGTTGGTGGATGTAGCCCTAGGCGGGGGGTGAACCACGTATATCCTATGTTGCTATGCTTTGTGCGATGTATTGATGTGTTTACTTTCTTAAGTGCTTTGATATAGATGAATGATAGATAGATATGTTAATTATTTGTGCTTAATAATATGGATGAATGCTAGATATAACCTATGTGAATGTGCCTAGTGCTTGAATAGGCTAGATCTGGGTGAAAACTACGGTGCTCTGTAATTAGGGTTTTATCTGCGAAGTAGATACTAGTTAAATACTAATGAACTGTAATTGTTAAGTGCTTTGTTAAGGTGTTGTAATCACAGATCGATGTCCCAACTAAGGTTGCAGACAACTGAGTCCTGCAACCACCCCTTCCTCTACCTCGGGTGAGACTTCATCTGCTTCGCAGGTGTTGTCGAAAGGGCCAATAGTTAGGGTTTTGTTGGTGTGTTGTTTTAGCATTGAACCCTAGGTATTCCCCTGTGCCAACAGTGCTTCCTATGGTTTTCTACCTAAATACAAGGGAGTTGGTGCTTCCTAGGGTTGGTTCCCTAAAGACAAGGGAATTGGTGCTTCCTAGGGTTGGTACCCTGAAGAAGGGGATTGGTGTCTCCTGGAGTTGGTTCTCTAAAAAGGATTGGTGTCATTCACTCTTTCTTTATAAACCTTGTAATTTTTGTTAATTATATATTTATAATTTATTTTAAATACAAGTCCATTTTTGATATGTTGTGGTAAATAATAAAATATCAAAGTAAATGCTAATTGTTGAAAAATGACAATACTGATTCACCCCACCCTCACAGTATTTCCAACAATTGGTATCATAGCGGGTGCCTTCAACACAGTCTAACAACTAGAAGGTAGATCCTGAATATGGATCAACAAGAGGGAACGTCTAACAACAAAGCACCATTATTCAATGGAGGTGACCATGCTCTATGGAAAATAAGAATAGAAAAATTCTTGTTGGCTCTTGGTTTTGATATCTGGAAATCTGTTCTAGATGGTTACACTGCACCAACTACTCCACCCAAAGATGTTGTAGGAAAGAAAATCTGCAATGAAAACTCAAAAGCAGTTAATGCAATTCTAGGAGGGTTGAAAAAATCTACATGTGTGAAGGTTATGCATTGTAATTCATCCAAAGAAATCTGGGGCAAATTGGAGGTTGTATATGAAGGATATAGCAAAGTCAAGGAAGGCAAACTATAGACCTATAGACCTATAACATATGAAATGAGAACAGGGAATGATAAATCAACAAAAGATGAAATAGCCTTTAAAGCATCTAAAGAAAAGAAGAAAGACAAACATATGTCTCATGAAGATCAGTTAGACATATCTGATGTAGAAGAGGCCGACTTTATAAAGAATCTCCAGAAAGGATCTGGAAAATATAAAGGAAAGTTACCCTTAAAATGTTTCAACTGTGCCAGAATTGGACACTTTGCTAACAAATTTCCCTATCCCAAGCAGCAGGAAAATGATGAAGAATTTCACAACCAGAAAAAATAATACAAGAAGAAATTTTATAAGAAAAATAAAAACCTCTACTCTAAAGAAGACATTAGTTCTTCAGACATGAGTGAAGATGAGAATTCAGAGCTTCTATTTATGGGAATGAATACTCAAAATAATGATGTAGATGATGAAGAAAATTATAAATTTGAAGTAGAAGTAACTTATTAGTGCTCTGGAGGAATTAAGAAAGTATAAAAAGAAGAACAAGCTACTTAGGGTACAACTTCAAGAATTTGAAGAGTCACATCAATCAAAAGAAATATATGCATTAAGAACTATCAAAGAATCAGAGCAGATCATCAGTGATTTAAAATCCCAACTCCTGGAAGCTAATAAAATTGAAGAAGTCATTTTAAAACAAATTAGTGATAAAAGACAAGTATATGAGAAGCTAGAAGCTGAGATTAAGCTACTAAAAAGTGAACTTGAGAAAGAAAATAAGGGATCAAAATTTGGAAATAGTTCAAAGATCTTGGATGAAATTCTCAGTAGTCAGAGGTCACCAAACAACCAGACTAGTTTGGGATACACCTAAGACTCAACTTCTACATTACAAGGATCCGTCAAAATACCAATTAGTTACGCAGATTCTCTAAAGGGCTCCTTAAGAAGAGAAGATAATAAAGCAAAGATGATACCATTGAAAATTGTTCCACATAAAAAAAAATCAATATTCCCTACTAAAGTAAAAAATGACAGGAAGAATACAATCACCAGAAGGAATCCCCCTAATAAATATCTATTTATTGGATACTATTACTCTTGCAATAATTTTGGTCATAAGGAAGTACACTACAAAGATTATGGACAATACAATAACATAAATGTCTAAAGATTCAAGAACAATAAGTACAATATAGAGAAGAGAAACTGCAACTCATTTTCTCTTTTGCAAAACTTCAATATTGAATGTCAAAAATGCAACAACTATGGTCATAACACCAAAGAATGTAGATTACCAATGCAATCCTTAAAGATAGGAAACCCTAAAAAACATAATAAGAAGATATGGAAAAGAAAATCTGAAGTCCCAAGCAAGAAATATGATGAATATACAACATCTGAAATTGATGAAGTTAATAGTAGGAGAATGGTGGGTAAAACTTCTAATAAAGAATATAAAAATAAAATCTATGCATATAAAGTAGATCAAGCTCAAGACAAGAAAAATCCTAAAGAAAAAATTGATACAATTACATTACCCATTACCCAACAAATGGAAAATGAAAAAAGAAAATTCTCAAAACAAGGATAAAAAAGATTATGGTGCACAAAACAATGATGATGATGATGAACCTTCAATAAGAGATCAACGAGAATAATTAAGCAATGATGATATTGGAGGTTTTCAAACACTATTTTGATGATCCATTGAAACTCCTCAAAAATTAGAAACAAAGAGGGGAAGGAGAAATTAGGGAAGACTTAAAATTGTTCATGTTGATACTCCTATGAGTATTGAAGCACAAAAAAATGAATACATAACTAGGATAATTGAAAGCATCATGGTTTGATGGTATAAGTCTTCATCTACCTAGGAACAATGTAGGTTATGTATTCTCTGAGTAAAGTCATGTGATATGATCATTCATTGGTTCCAAAGTGGTTATAAGTGGACAAACCCTAAATGGAAGTTAGTATGTGGGAAAGAAATGGAGTGAGTGGAAAAGTATAAATACAAATATGCTTGTTTCCTTTGTGAGAGAATGGGTAAGGAGGATATCGAAGTGTAAGAAAACTTTGTGGTCTGGTTTTTGTGATGGTAGTTCTACAACAGTGAGGTAATGATGAAGACATGTCAAGTACAAGTCTACAAAATTAAGGGAAAAGACTGGAAACTAAAGTTTTGAGAACAATGATTATGACAAAGGTTGTAGAAGGTATTGAGACAACGACTGGGACAATGATAGAGAAAATATGAAGATGTATTGGATGGTTGATGTGTGTTTGAGTTGTATGGATAAATAGATCAATTCTAGTTGGATATATTGAACTCTATCGTCAAGTTGAGTCATGTGGCAAGAAAAGTATAAAAGTATCTCAGATGAATTTAGAAGAATTGTACGAGAAGAAATGGACGGGTCCAAGGATCGTTTGATAATTATGAGCTACAATTGTGCAATGTTCCAGTAGGGAAGTAGTATCTGTAGCAACAATAGTATGTTGTATATAGTGGTATACATGGCATCTTGTAGAGATGATAGGGGGAGAGACCTTGTCAAGGAGAGCAGTCAGAGGAGGACAAAGAAGATTGACATGGGGAGTCATTAAGTTAAGACAAACAAAGATTAATCATAGGAGGAGAAACCCTTTGCCATTGATGTCAAAGGGGGAGAGTAACTTTAGAGGAGAGAAGCATCATCATAGGGAGATTTTTTGTATGAAGTTGGTGTGTTTCCATCAATGACAAAGGGGATATTGTTGGATAGATTGTCAATGATGTCGATAGTCGAATTAATTTTTATGTGATGATGCGTTTTTATGATGAATTGTCATTGATGACAATCAGGGCGCATAATAACATTAATAAAAGCTTAGAAGGAAAATCACATTGCATAAACACTATCGGGATTGAAATCCACATAGTAAAACTCCAAAAGAATCAAGGAAGAATTATGTCCACTGATGTAGTTTTTTGAGATAAACCAGGACCGTCGGATTAAGGGGAAGTCAGGGAAGAATTAAATATAAACCAACAGATCTCAAGCAGGATCTTCGAAAGGTTTCCTAGCCATTAATATCAAGGAGGGACTTCAGATGAATTCTCGACCATCCAATTGATTAAAGTAGAAGGATAGAGTAAATCATGAGATGTTAACCGACAACAAGAAGTCATCATAGTATTATGACTTATTTGGTAGGTAAACACTCTGGAGGGATTGACATTCTCAGAGTTTGAGTACGCCATAGCCCCGGAGTCAAGAATAGTCAAATACCTGAAGAGTGGAGCTCCTTTGTGCCTAAGCCCATGGTCTTAGCTCCTGGACTTATGAAAATCTATTAGAGCAGGGAAGTGTTGATAAGAACTTCAATGGAATTTGCTCCGGAAGAGTTGAATGACTGAAAATACTAGACTCTCGAAGCATCAAAATCCCAAAGTGAATGAGAACCATCCACTCAACTGCATATCAAAAATCGGTTGTCTGATCTTCTTCAACAAAATGCACTTCAAAGGGATTGAACCTCTTAGAATTCGAGTAGTCTAGATCCACAGAGTCACGAATGGACGAAATGAATCTGGACCATTGATCTAAGAACCGATCAAATTCATTGGATCAAGGATTCATATGAACCTATGACCATTAAAAAATCAGGAGATCCACATCATCAAAACCACGTCAACAAGGACATGTGGCATAAGAAGATGGTGACAAATGTCTAGGTTGAGATGGCACTTTAGGTTACGTAAATCATGAATCCAGGTGACATGTGGAAACCACTCATCCAGTGCCACATCAACAGTGACATCAACAATTTATGTAACTCTGGGAGTAGGTCCTTCAAGGTAAACCAATTTCTACCACCACCATCTGCCCAAAGTGTTGAAGCACGAAGACATGAACTAACGTCGATTTTTAATCTAAGATCCTCTGGATTCTCACATGATCGTTGGATCAAAACATAGTGGAAAAATACGTAAGCACTCCCATGTTTACCACTTCGACGTTGACCAACTCTAGAGGAAATTGAAGCATCAATTACCTGGACCTCCGAAGCCCTGGAGTCTCGAGGACCCAAAGTAAATAGTGGTTGTCTATATCAACCTTGGATTAAGTCATAGCCATTGTATTAAGTAGTAAAAGGATATGTAAGGATTTGATCTAGACCATTTATTTGGTTCTAGAAATCACGCCAACCATCAGATCAACCCTTGTGAGAGGTAACCACTTCGGGGGGTTGAAACTCTGGAAGATTGCATGAGAGAGAAAGTGCCCGAAGGTAGAAGTCCAGAGAACTAGGTTCCAGGCCTCGGTCATGGGTTACAAACACATAAAGCTGTGAAGTGTTGGGAACATCGCTTAAATTAATAAGCCCATGGTTTTGTGCATATGGTCACATGTAAATGGTTTGAAGGAAGCACCTATGTAGAATTTGATTTCTGCAATATTTGCAGAGACATGGAATCCAGTTAAAAACAAAATCAATCGACATCTATGATCGATTTATGAAAATCACTCTCACTAAATTAAAAACCTTCACGATAATGTTTGAATAATAATCGAGATTACTGTTAATTTAAAATGAAGATGTGTGATGGTCCAAACAAAGGGAGACAATGCTTCATAGCTCACACCAATTGAAATATTATATAAATGAGAAAGAATTGTGAGAAGAAAGTGTCTATAAAGTCTAGATTAGAATATCAAAACAGAAAGTCCAAGAAGAAGAATTGATGATTCTTATGCAGTGAGGGTAGAAGGGAGGAGCACAAAAGGATGCATATCCTTTACTAAGTAAATATAAGGGAGTTGGTGTTTCCTAGGGTTTGTGCCCTAAATACAAGGGATTTGGTGCTTCCTAGGGTTGGTTCCCTAAGGATTAGGGAGTTGGTGCTTCCTAGGGTTGGTGCCCTAAAGACAAGGGAGTTGGTGATACCTAGGGTTGGTGCCCTAAAGACAAGGGAGTTGGTTCTTCCTAGGGTTGGTTCCCCAAAGACAAGGGATTTGGTACTTCCTAGGTTTGGTACCCTGAAGAAGGGGATTGGTGTCTCCCATAGTTGGCGCTCTAAAAAAGATTGGTGTCCTTCACTATTTCTTTATAAAACCTTGTAATTTTTGTTAATTATGTATTTATAATTGATTTTAAATACAATTCCATTGTTGATATGTTGTGGTAAATAATAAAATATAAGAGTAAATGCTAATTGTTGAAAAACGAAAATACTGAATCAACCCCCCTTTCTCAGTATTTTCAACAACTACCTCATCAAATTAAATAAATGCTCCATGAATGTAACACCCGTGTTTCCCCTTTCTTGTAATTAATCATTAATTATGATCACCATGCTATGGCATGGGAACAATGTAAATGTATTATTGTTTAGATTTCCAATAATTGAATGTGGGGGTGGAGCCATAAAGTACTGGCCATGATATCACTACAGGAAAGAGTGAGTAAATAGTAGAGAGGGTTGATTATGTCAAAATGACCCAATTTCACCTTACTGAAATAATAAGCCTCATCCTGATCCCAAGCAAAAACCAGTTAATGAAAGAAGGACTGGTGGTTGAAAAATCAACTATCCCCATGAATGGAATCATGCATATTCTAGCTGAGGAGACAGAATATCGTCAGCCCGAAGTACCACATAGTGCAGTTTTCCTGCAGGATCAGACTGACCTGAGTTTCTTCTGACAGAAGAAACATGACAGGTCCAAAACCTTCCTAGGGAGGAAAAAGGCATGCAAGAATAAAAACGACTATATACAAAGAGGAGACCATGCCCATAGAGGGAGTTCGATCTAGATATGCAGAGGAAGAAAGGAAAAGAAGAAGTTTCTCTCGCTACCGGAGAGAACCCAGAAAAAACGACTTGAGTAGAAGGTCGTGAGCTTGATGTTGAGGGAGCATCCGATAAACCTCGCAGAGGTGGGGATAGAGAAACAATCTCTGAGAAACTACAAAATTTCCCTAGTGATATCATGTCTTGGCACGGGGGTCGCCAGAGTGCTAATAATGAATGCCTCTGAGCCTACGGTTGGGTGGAGAGGAAAACACCCACATTCGGTTGGTTGGATATCAACTGTAATAGATAAGTATTCCATAGAATCTGCAAACTTGAATTTAAATTTATGATTGAATTCTCTTATTTTCTCTATACATATACATCCTTGATATATAGGGATGATGGAATATTATTGTATCTTGTTGGATGCTAGATAATCGTGACTCTGACGGTCTAACTGATTGAATATTTTGAGGTAGAGTTTGACCATTATCCCCTTCCAATTGTTTTATGATTACTTTTACCTAGAAAGGTAAAACTATCAATAATGGGATTCTAAATGAATTTGGAACATAAGGCGCTGGCCTCTGTATTGGTTATAATATTTCTCAAATGGATTACTTGGGCATCAATTCCAAAAGTAGAGAACTGGGATGGACTCCACAAGACCGTTTGGGTCAGGTCAATCCCTTGATTTACCTTTCCCTATTTTTGAACTTGAGTTATGAGAATGGAAGGTGCTTCTGTAACACCCTGTTTCCCCCAGTCTGTAAAAATAACTATATTGGCCAAGAACTATGGAAAACACAAAAGATGTGAATGTTTGATTTGAAAAACCTTTGTATAGAAGGTCGATGAATGTAAATTATGTTATGATTCTGTGTTGCATGATTGCTGGGAGGGGGATGTGCTAAAAGAGACCACGACGGCTAATGAGAGGTGGTGGAAGGGACCTAGAATGGTTGCACTAACTTCCACTGGGCTAGTACCGTACTGGTTTTTACTTGCTCAAATATCAAAGCATCTCTTTGACCCTGGATTGGATTTCCCGTCAGATAGGTAGGTGGGGAGGCTCCTCAAGAGTTAATGAGGGGATGGGAGTGAAACGCCCATCCGTAACAGCCCCCAGACCTGACCACAGACAGGGAAATTCGCGCCACATGCAATCTTGCAGAGAAAAAGGCAAGAGAGGAAGTGTGGTAAAGAGAGGAAAAAGAGGGAAGAGCACACGCAACAAAGATCGCGGAAGAGAACCAAAAGAAACTGGAGAAATACAGGGAGTTTTGAACAGAGGAGAAGGAGAGTAACCTTTGTCCTTACCTTCCGTTGAGCTGGAAGTAGGAGACTGAATCTTGAGCATCGTGGTCTAGCTTGGTGGTGGCTAGTGGTAAATCCATATGGAGTCACTAAGCCTACGGTTGGGTGGAAACGAGCACCTCTCTCAACAATCGCGTCACACCTGGTGTTTTTCTGATAAGTGTTTATATCTCGTATCTTGAATTGAATATAATGGATGCATGCTCATGTTTGTACACTCATAAATGATTTTTGTATAGAAGTTTTTTCCTGGTGTTTTGATAAAAAATAATGGATGCATGCTTATACTTATATGACCATAATCGATTTATGTATAGAATGAATAAGTTCAGATTACGAGTCTGTTCCCTTGAGGTTTGTCCCATTTAATTGACTCATGCTATGCCCTGGTTTGATTTCCTGAAGGCACCTCCTTCCAAGAAGTTCCCTCGCATTCCAGAGCCGGAGTGAGTTCCTTGAAAGGACTACCGTTTTAGTAAACATATGAGCTTACTTCACCCCTGTCATAGAGTTCATAGCTTGGTAATTTAGGAAGGCCTTTCAGTCAGGTCACCAAGCCTGGGGATAATTACCCAAGAATCCGTTGAAGGATTTTGTGATCTAAGTCTGGAAACCTTGTACAAGAGAGAGTGGTTCCCCCAGGTTTTCGGCGTTTTGGAACCCGGGAAACCCAAGGGCAAGTTCCCTCGTATTCACTAGTCATGAAATCCCGGTATGAGAAATCTTGAATCGGCTTAAGTGTGAATGGGTTTCGGCATTTCAGCGCCTGGGAAACCTAAGGGCAAGTTCCCTCGTATTCGCCAGTCGTGAAATCCCGGTATGTGAAATCCCGAATCGTCTTAAGCGTGAATGGATTTCGGAATTTCGACACCCGAGAAACCCAAGGGCAAGTTGCCTCGTATTCACCAGTCGTGAAATCTCGGTATGCGAAATCTTGAATCAACTTAAGCGTGAATGGATTTCGATGTTTCGACACCCGAGAAACCCAAGGGTAAGACCCTTCATTTTCGAAAGTCGCAAAATCCCGACGCGCTCTGTGGATGAGCCCTAGGTCACCGGACAAGGTCTTGTGGCAGGAAGGAGGAGTCCCGAAAGAATCTAGATCATTTGTTTGTAGGGACACGTGGCGAAGATCTAAGGCCACCAGAGTTATGAAGATCGGGGAAATAGGAGTGAAGACCCCACCAAAATCCTGAAAGGTAGAATGTCGGGATTTAATCCGGGCCGTTGATCAAGTCAACGATCTGGACCATAGATCCGGATGATACCAGGCTTTTAGGTTCCATTGATTCGAAAGGGAAAGGAGGAACGCTTTTGTAACACACCCGCTGCGGCGTAATAAATTTTTTGCCTTTTCTCGAGGGACAGAATCCCTGAAAACCTACGGAGCTTAGCACGGGATATAGACACCACCTTTGCCTCGATAGAGTCTCTACGCGACCTCCTAGGATTAAGGATCATTCAATTTCTTTTATGAGCTGAAGTGGCCCCTTTTGATTCCCAGCTGGAATCTTCTTCCAATCGATCCATGGGTCCTTTCGGAAGCTCCCCTGTGAAAACAACACTAGGAGCGAGCACCACCCTCTCCGAGCGACCACAACGCTATGACCAAGGCCTATTCCCGAAGGTACTTGTCGCAACTCACAATCTCGCGAGTTCGCGAGTCAAAACTCCTGAATATTCCTTCCCAAATTCATGATATCCGAAATCACGTAATGGGTATAGCTCCTTT